>VYZU01032438.1:0-15675 GCA_013401355.1 Ceyx cyanopectus
CATTAACTGTGGCTTAATAAGGTGCTTCCAGAACCTTAAATTGCTTTAGTTGGAAGTTGGAAGACTGTCAAGTTGGAAGACTGATTGAAGCTACCACTTACAAAAAACATCAGATAGGTTTTTTACTGATGACTTGAGATTCCAACTGGTTCCCTGAGACCAAACTTCACCTCTGCATAAGTCAGATGGTGCTGTTTTGTTTGCACTCAGATGACAGGGAAAAGACATCCTTAATGAGTAAGCACAGAGGCCAGTGTCACACACTAAAAGACCAGTGCTAACTGCTTTCTAACTTCTTGAGTGTTAGGAGACACATTTGCAACTCTCTTTTCTAATTCAGCTTTATATACCATAGCAGGCAATCTTGGCCACATAGGATGGATACTTTGGCTGGGATTGTCAGGGCTGCACTTTGGCTGCTCAGACTGGTCTCCTCTGAGCTCTCGCTTCTGTTTTAGCTTAGAATGACCTTTTTATGAGTAAATGGGTCCTGATCTCTTGTTCTACTGAATAGCTAATTTGCTAGGGACAGGAGTCTGTGTTTCAGGAGGGGGCAAGTGCCTCTTGGGTTGGTTAAATTGTGTATGGGCTTTTCAGGAAATAATTCCTTACGCTGCAAGGAAAATGTTAAATATTCTTACCATTTTTGTTTATTTGCTTTGTACAGACAGCTGCTGTTGTATCCCTTACCCAAGGCCCATTAGCTACCCAGCAGCTTCTGCTTCAGACAGTCAGGCTAGAAATTTAGAGAACCATATAAAAAGATGCTCATTAATCCTTATTTGGTTCCTCCCATAGGCATTTTCCTTACATGCCCAGCATTTCTCTCATGCTGGACTCCCTGTGCAACAGGAGACTTCCATTTGCTTCAGACTTTAAAGATCCAAGCAGTTTATTTGTGGAGCTTGCTGTGCTGCTTATTCTCTGATGCAGGAGGTTGGAGGGGGGGAAGGGGGGTGGAAATCTATCCAATCCAAGTAAGACTAGAGGAGCATCTTTTAATTTCCCTTTCCCCATAGAAAATAAGACCTCTCTGGACAAAAGATCACAATGGTTAACGAAGTGCTTCCTCACCATGGTTTGAGTTTAGGATAATTCCCAGAGCAACACCACATCCTTTGCATGTGCTCAAGTGTGTACGTTGGCTTGCAGTTAGCACAGAGATACATCAATATTCCTGATGACAATAAATACAGCTATTAGGATGAGTTGAGAGCTTATCTTAATTGGGTAACAGATGAGCAGGCGTATGTTGCTGTTGAATCCATCAGCATTAACTGGGCAGAGGTAAGTTTGATCAATACTGACACTTGAGTGCATGGGTAGCCACTGGAAAATATTAATTTACAATCATGACCGGCACCTCTCATTAACCAGAAATGTGTTAACCCTAATTGGTTCAACAGGGCCCTGCTGTACTGCACTGTGCTGCTCAGTCTTTCTTCTGGTGCCTGAGCTGGAGCTTTCTACCAATGAGAACTCGATGGTGTCCAAGTTTGTGCTTTGGGTGGAGAGGCTGACAGCTGTACTGGAGCATTTTTCAGGCCAGGAAGGTATGCAATGCACACATCCACCTGGGTATGCAAGCCCATATGGTGGTTTAGACATGGAGATCTACATACTTGTCTGTTCATACCTTATAGCCAACTTGAATGGGAGTGAGTCTGAGTAGGACTGACACTGATTTATACCATCTGCAAGTCTGTGCCACAAATCCATAAGCGTTCATATGCCTTTGTGTCTGTGCATGCACTTGGGTGGTTGCATACATATATGGACTTGAGTATACTTGTGGTAGGATTAGGTGGCCCTTGGAAATGTCAGGGTATGTAAACAACACTTCTCTTNGGAGAAGCATCATTTAATAAGGCATGCTGTCAATTGCCCACTTTTTAATTTAGTGAATGGTGAAAAGTACTAAGTGGAGAGCCCTGGAGATAGGTGTCCTTCACTTATCTAAAGGACAGATTGGACAGAAGCAGCAGCAGCATGAGTTCTGCCATCACTGTGGCATCAGGCTTGTAAATTCCACCTCCAGTGGGTTAAAAGGATGCATTTGCCAGATCCCATTCAAACTTTTGTTACTCAGTGTGAGCTGCCATTAACTGTGGCTTAATAAGGTGCTTCCAGAACCTTAAATTGCTTTAGTTGGAAGTTGGAAGACTGTCAAGTTGGAAGACTGATTGAAGCTACCACTTACAAAAAACATCAGATAGGTTTTTTACTGATGACTTGAGATTCCAACTGGTTCCCTGAGACCAAACTTCACCTCTGCATAAGTCAGATGGTGCTGTTTTGTTTGCACTCAGATGACAGGGAAAAGACATCCTTAATGAGTAAGCACAGAGGCCAGTGTCACACACTAAAAGACCAGTGCTAACTGCTTTCTAACTTCTTGAGTGTTAGGAGACACATTTGCAACTCTCTTTTCTAATTCAGCTTTATATACCATAGCAGGCAATCTTGGCCACATAGGATGGATACTTTGGCTGGGATTGTCAGGGCTGCACTTTGGCTGCTCAGACTGGTCTCCTCTGAGCTCTCGCTTCTGTTTTAGCTTAGAATGACCTTTTTATGAGTAAATGGGTCCTGATCTCTTGTTCTACTGAATAGCTAATTTGCTAGGGACAGGAGTCTGTGTTTCAGGAGGGGGCAAGTGCCTCTTGGGTTGGTTAAATTGTGTATGGGCTTTTCAGGAAATAATTCCTTACGCTGCAAGGAAAATGTTAAATATTCTTACCATTTTTGTTTATTTGCTTTGTACAGACAGCTGCTGTTGTATCCCTTACCCAAGGCCCATTAGCTACCCAGCAGCTTCTGCTTCAGACAGTCAGGCTAGAAATTTAGAGAACCATATAAAAAGATGCTCATTAATCCTTATTTGGTTCCTCCCATAGGCATTTTCCTTACATGCCCAGCATTTCTCTCATGCTGGACTCCCTGTGCAACAGGAGACTTCCATTTGCTTCAGACTTTAAAGATCCAAGCAGTTTATTTGTGGAGCTTGCTGTGCTGCTTATTCTCTGATGCAGGAGGTTGGAGGGGGGGAAGGGGGGTGGAAATCTATCCAATCCAAGTAAGACTAGAGGAGCATCTTTTAATTTCCCTTTCCCCATAGAAAATAAGACCTCTCTGGACAAAAGATCACAATGGTTAACGAAGTGCTTCCTCACCATGGTTTGAGTTTAGGATAATTCCCAGAGCAACACCACATCCTTTGCATGTGCTCAAGTGTGTACGTTGGCTTGCAGTTAGCACAGAGATACATCAATATTCCTGATGACAATAAATACAGCTATTAGGATGAGTTGAGAGCTTATCTTAATTGGGTAACAGATGAGCAGGCGTATGTTGCTGTTGAATCCATCAGCATTAACTGGGCAGAGGTAAGTTTGATCAATACTGACACTTGAGTGCATGGGTAGCCACTGGAAAATATTAATTTACAATCATGACCGGCACCTCTCATTAACCAGAAATGTGTTAACCCTAATTGGTTCAACAGGGCCCTGCTGTACTGCACTGTGCTGCTCAGTCTTTCTTCTGGTGCCTGAGCTGGAGCTTTCTACCAATGAGAACTCGATGGTGTCCAAGTTTGTGCTTTGGGTGGAGAGGCTGACAGCTGTACTGGAGCATTTTTCAGGCCAGGAAGGTATGCAATGCACACATCCACCTGGGTATGCAAGCCCATATGGTGGTTTAGACATGGAGATCTACATACTTGTCTGTTCATACCTTATAGCCAACTTGAATGGGAGTGAGTCTGAGTAGGACTGACACTGATTTATACCATCTGCAAGTCTGTGCCACAAATCCATAAGCGTTCATATGCCTTTGTGTCTGTGCATGCACTTGGGTGGTTGCATACATATATGGACTTGAGTATACTTGTGGTAGGATTAGGTGGCCCTTGGAAATGTCAGGGTATGTAAACAACACTTCTCTTAATGGGAAAACGGTATATATATATTTGTGTGTGTATGGAATACTTATGAGGGTGTGAGAAAAATGTTTCTTGTACTATAATGCCAGCAATGGCAATTTGTTTTCTCTACCACAATATAATCCTCACAGCCATCCATTCAAAGCAACCGTCTTTGGCATGTGCCGTAAATATACATGGTGTATATACAAATAAGAGCTGTGAGTTGAAATCATCTTGTAATTAAGGTCAATGCCTGACAGTAAGGGAAGCTGAATTTGCTGTTAAGACATTTGGTATCTGTGGAGATAAGACTGAGATCCACATCTACCAAGGAAAGAATGAGAAGTGATAGGTTTAAATTCCAGCAGGAAGATCTAGGTTGCACATTAGGAATAACTTTCTAGAAGTAAGAATAGTTAAGCACTAAAATAGATTGCCCAAGAAGGGTATTGAATTTCTTCTTTGAAGTCTTCACAAAAACCCCTAAGTTGGATAAATACCTTTTGGGTCTAGTTAAAGGCAGAAAAAAGTCTTTATATCTTTTGGAATACTTTCCACTTAAATTTTATCATGCCTTTAGAAGCACAGATGTCTCTCTGCTTCTTGAGTTAAATATGGTTGGATGTCAATGCTGCTTATGCTTATAACATCCTCATTTACAACAAACCTATCTGAAAACTCAGCTGTCCTTAATCTCTGTTCTCTGTTTTAACAATCAAGCTTAAATAATGGCCTTTGCCAGTCAACATAACTCGGCTGCCCTTCTTTGAGATTCTGGGCTCTGCAATGAAAGACACTGTGTAGAAGAAAGCAATTTCTTAGTCAGATGAGTTTCAAGATGAAGAAAGTTTTTCCTCTTCAAAACTTTCTCATACTTTTCAATTTCTTGATGTTTCTTTTTGTTTGTTTTGTTTTATTTAAATTGTGAAGGGTGTTATGAAGGTTTTAGTAAAAATTCATTTAGAATATTTCAACAGATGAAAACACTCAGTTTTTGCCCTACTACCTGGACCATGTTTTGCTTCTGGTGTGCTTCTGCTGATTGCCCAGTCCCCCAGAGTCCCCGGAGACCTCTTCTGGTCTTATCTGTGCTCCCATCAGCTCAGTGATTTAGTCTATGCCATAATTATTTTCCAAAGTATTTTCCTAAAATAAAAGCCATTACTCCTATATAATTCCACAGAAAACTATTTTCTTCTCTCTTGTGTGTATAAAAAAACTTTATGCCCTCATCAGAAGTTAAAAAGCTGGTTTTGCCTTCCCATATCATCAGAGAGGATGCTACAAGGGAGTGCCTGAAACCCAGGGAATATGAAAGAGAGCAACAACTGGTAAAGAAACATATTCCAGTAGCTGATCGTTTGTGTGTATGAATAATTCCAGTGAGGCTGTCTGAAAGATTTATTATTTGGCAAAAAGATTAAATGAAAAGGAACAACAGTTGGCTTGTTTGAATGCTTCCACAGTGAATGAGTATGGCATATGGAGACTGAGAAACAAGGTCGGACTCTTTTATATCTAACTCTTGCTGACCTGTAGCCTGGATACTTGGTATTTACAATATTTGTACTGATGCTATTTCTTGAAGCATCTTTCACAGAAACTCAGTGGGGAATTTTCTGACAGTTTTGTGTCAGAGATTTTCAGTTTGTTGAAATACAACAATGAATTGATTGGTTTTAAATGTAACTTATGTTTGTAAGGAGTTTTGATCTCAGCTGGGAATTTTTATTGAAAGCGAACAGCTGGACCTGAGTACCAAACAGTGGCACTGGTATGGTGGTCAAGAGTTTAACCAAGGAAGCTGGAAATCACTTAAAAACTCCCATTCTGTCTCTGTTCCAAACAACTTCGGCTTTTCTCAGGTGTTTGGGTTTTTTATATTTTTTTTTCCCCCATCTGAAGCTCCTTCTTAGTCTTCCTTGAAGGGGTTGTTACACTTTTTATGAGCTATGCCAATAGTCGTCAAGTGGGGACCAAGTTGATTGTGTAAGCCTACTGGAGCACTCACCTGTGATGTGGGATACTGGAAATACAGGAACAAGAACTACCACTTATTTGTTATGCTTGAATCATTCTTTCTTGGTTTTGAAAAACGGCTTTGGTCTTGGTTTTTGTTTGGGTTTTTTGTTTTGTTTTTTGTTGGGTTTTTTTTGGTCTCTGGTGGTCAATGACTCATTTCCAACTGACTCAGAAGCTAAGTAGACTCATATATGCCTGCTGGGAAATTTACACTAAGATGTCTTCTCTGGTTGGCTCTTGCAGCTCTGTGACTGGAGAGTTCACCAGAATGTGTAAAAGCCATGAAGCTTGCTGAGATCATCAGCTCAGCTTCACTCTATCAGCACCCTACTGACCATATCTGAATGCCTTACACTGTCCAGAGGTTTTGATGGACAGTGTACAAGAGAGCAGTGATGGGAGATGCAGCATCAATGTGATGATGTAGAACATTTGAAGCTATTTGGTAAATATTCTCATAAAATTGGGTTCCTATAGAGAGGAATAACCTGTGACATGGAGCATCCTCACTCTTCCAGGGGAGCTTCAGTGGTGCTTATGGGTCTGGGAGTACTGCATTATTTCTTTTTGGAGTGTTGATGGGGCCACTATCTCCATATGCTATGGATGCTCTAAGACATACTAGGCAGTCAGGGAATTTGACCTCAGAGTTGTTGGCAGAAAGGATTAAGATTAATATTTATACAGATACTTAGTACACTACTTAGACACACACAGGTTTATAGGGCCAGATAGGATTGACCTAAGATCAATAAGGGGAATGGCTGAAGTGGTCACCAAGCCACTTTCCATCATTTATCAGAAATCATGGCTAACTGAGGATGTTCCACTTGACTGAAGGTTAGAAAATGTGATGCCCATCTACAAGAAAGTCAAGAAGGAGGATCCCTGAAGCTGGAGTCCTGTCAGTCTGACCTCAGTGCCAGAAAAGGTTATGGAGCAGATCATCTTGAATACAATCACATGGCACATACAGGACAACCAGGTGATCAGGAACAGTCAGCATGGGTTTATGAAAGGCATGTCCTGCTTGACTAACCTGATCTCCTATGAGAAGTTGACCCTCTCAATGCATGAGGGAAAGGACTTGGTTGTTATTTATATGGACATTAGTAAATGTTTTTTTTGCACCATTTCCCACAACATTCTCCTGGAGAAACTGTCTGCTCATGTCTGGGATGTTGCATATGCTTTGCTGGATAAAAAATTGGCTGGATGGCCAGGCCCAAAGTATGGTGGTGAGTGGAGTTGAGTCCAGTGGTGTTCCCTACAACTTAGTACTGGGGCCAGTTTTCTTTAATGTCTTTATAAGTTATCTGGGTGAAGGAATCGAGGGCACCCTCAACACGTTTGCAGATTACACCAAGTTAGGAGAGTGTGTTGATCTGCTTGAAGGTAGGGAGGCTCTACAGAGGGACCTGCACAGGCTGGATTGATGAGCTGAGGCCCATGGTATGAGATTCAACAAGGTCAAGTGCCAGATCCCTCACTTGGGTCACAACAACCCCAGACAATGCTACAGGCCTGGGGGGAAGAGTGACTGGAAAGCTGAGCAATGGAAAAGGACACAGAGTTGTTGGTCAACAGGTGGATGAATATGAGCCAACAGTGTGCCCAGGTGGCCAAGAGGGCCAACAGCATAGGTTAGATATTAGGAAAAACAGTTCTTCACAGGAAGGGTTGTACAACAGTGGACCAGGCTGCCTAGGGAAGAGATGGAGTCACCATCCCTGGAAATATTTAAAAGATGTGTCAATGTGGTGCTTAGGGACATGATTTAGTGATGACCTGGCAGTGCTGGGTTAATGGTTGGACTGGATGATCTTAAGGGTCTCTTCTAAACAGAACTATTCTGTGACTGTGGCTTTGTCCTGATGCTGCCCTGCCTCCAGCTCAATGTAGAATGAAAATTTTTGGTAATTCAGGAAGATAGTATGGAAATAGAATTTTCTGGCCCTCTCTAGTCTGTTATTCTCTTTTTTTGCCAGACAACATTTAATTCAGAGACAGTTAAAGCAGATAAAGCATTGATACTGGGGGTACCGAGAAGGAAAGATATAAAATCTCATGCAAACAAGTGTTGGCAGTCAATGGAATTGTACTTCATTTTCCAAGGGCTGGGTATGGCATCACATCCTATAAGCTTTAAGAGATTTATTACCAGTTTGACTTGATCTGTGACACAAGATTTATGGTCAGGCTGAAACTGCCCAGAAATAGTACTTCTCTCACATTGTACCAGCACTCAATCTACCCAACAGAAAAATGACCACTAATTCAGGAATGCTTACATGGTGAACATTACTTAAGCCAGGGAGCTTAACTTTCTCTATGGTGGAGGTAAAAGTTTCAAAGTAAGGCCCTGTGCACACACAAGGGGCCCAGTGAATGGCTCCCTGAAGGAGCTTCCAAGTGAGAGTAATTCCAGGTTCTCAGTCAGAGTGCTCACACGTTCCTTTCATGTGGCAGGGCCATAGGATGACATGCCTTAGGAGATAGGAAACTTGTCTTTCTGGCTTTTCTGTTATGCCCATTAATAGGGCACCTGGAAGGATCTATGGTAAGGATATAAGAGCTGCTCTTCCACTGGCCACACAGTGAATGATGAGGGCTCTTCTTCAGTGAACACCACGCCTTTATAATTTTTGTTCTAATTTTCACCCAAATGCCTCTGTACACAGCCTCAAAACATTAGCTCAGATGTGATTGAAATACCCTATAACTGCCATTTTTGCATTTTACAATGTTTTTATTAATGCTAGAGCCACAGAATTATGGACACTTTATTGATCAGACCAGAAATCCCTGAATATAGCATCCTTTCCAAAACAAAGCACCTTCTTCTGTGATTCTCAGTCATCTATTCAAGGTTAAAAATGCCTTAAAATGTAGTAGGAATCTAATGCAATGAGCTCTCCTCTCTCCTCTGAGACTCTAGGTGCTCTGGTAAAGCTGTATATTCACAGATGCAAAAGTGTGACCATTTCTCCAAGCTAAGGAATTAAGTCATTCCTTCTAAACATGACAGTGGGAAATATGGAATCTGGGGTTTTGTTTTCTAACTAGTTTAGGTAGCTGCAGGATACTGCTTGATGAGAGGGTAGGATCCAAGGCAGGTAAAGAACAGTGGAGCAATTCCTCAGCTCATGGTGGAGTGTAGAAGCTGTCTGATTTGGATTTTCTCAGCTGCTGTACTTTAAGCCCACCCTAGCTGACAGCTGCACTTCCACCCACAGTGTGGCTTAACCGAGTGGAGTTTTATTTCCTGAGTGCACTATAAAAAGTACAAAGGTTATGATGTCTGTTAAATCCAAGGAAGAGGGGAGAAAGAGAAAGAAACTTCCAAAGCACACAGTTCATCTCCAGGGTGACAGACAAAAAAGGAAAGGATCATAGAGGGCTTCAAAGCAATTTATTGCCTCTTCTTCATCATTACTGATATTTCCAGAGCATACAAACATCAACTGCAACCAATCCAGCCACATTGCTTCCCTTTTCTTGTTTTTCTGTTGGCTTCACCACTTCTTTCATCAGCCTTTTGGGTGATTTTTTTTCCCACTATATTATTTTTTGTCACTTTGGATTGCCAGAGACCCCCTAGATGTGATACGAGGTGACATTTCCCAAGCAGCTAAGAAGAACAGTCAAACAGGATGACAGAAGCACAAAAAAGGAGAGAAGAGAAGCCCTCTAGAGCTGTAATTTCACTTTCTTTATTTGTCTGGTTGCAGGGGCAATATAAACAGGAGAAAAATGACAACAGACTGCTCTATTTCTAATGACACCAAATGGTTTGAATCTGACATTGATGGGGAACTTTGAGAAGCCACCATCAATTCTCTCAGTTCTTCCTTTATCTTTGCCCTCCCTCTGGACTTCAAGCACAGGACTGAAGAAAAGATGCCACAGCAGGTAGCTATTGCCTAGGAATGGAGCAGAAAATTCTTCATCTCCATCTATAGTCCTAGAATACTGCCTGACAAGCACAAGAAAAAGAGAAGGTGAGTTAACATTCCTGCTACATTGAATAACTAGCATATAGAATCAAGTTTTTTGAGGTTATATACTTCAGGTGACCTCCAGCAAGTCTGTAAACCTGTTGGAGAGATTCCATGTTTTCAAAGATCAAATGAAGCACTGCCTACATTAAGGAAGTTGGCAGCAATGTAATTACATCAATACAGACCAGGTTTTCTTAATGTAGAAAGGGCCTTTCTGTCCTTCCAGGAATTAATCTTGTGTATAGATCTTCCTGAAGAAAAAGCAAGGAATAATACAAATATGGAGTTTGCAGATAAGTTGTTTTCTTCTGTTTTGTGAAGGTTTTGAAGAAACTAGAAAAAAAAAATAAATTTTTACTTCTACAAAACTTCTAAAACTGTTTTCCAAATGACATATAATTTTCCTCCAGATGCATTTTCCTCTGACAAATGATCCTTTCATGCTGAATTTCAGAAGAAAAAATATGTTTATTGAGAAACTTAGACAATTAAAAACTAAGACGTGAATGGAAATTCACTGTTCTACCTTGAATGTTCTGACTCATAAGATGTGTAGGTTCTCTATGTTACTTCCTGTGTACATAAGATTTTTCTTGCTGTTTTTGCAGAGGTCATAAGGGAGGATTCTGTAATAGGAAGCTTTAGGATCTAAAGATGTTATTTTTTATAAATTTCAGCTTCATTTCTCTATCAGAATTCTGTCTCCAAATGGGAGGTGCAGCCAAACTGTGGACTTGCCAGGGGTCTGCTGTCTCTTACAGTAGTGGATGAGGCGTTGCCCTTCTCTTTTACCTGTTTCAAATGTTATTAGTCCATGAGTAGGAGTCAGCTCCTTATTCAGCTACTTGAATGTCCCTGATGCTTAGATTGACAAGAAAGGATAGGTTTTGGTTAAGGGACATTTTTGCTAATCATCTGATCCTCAAATCACAGTGCACTGGTATTCAGATAGCATGAACCAGAGGATGATGAAGGATGTTACCAGTATTATTCTCTTATAGGCAGGACAGCACTGTCAATGAAAGAGTTTTCAACAGTAATGATAATTGGAATGTAAGGATTTTCCAACAATCCTAACAAGTGGTGTTGATTGTGGTGAAAACAAATGATGAACTGCAACTACAATTCCTGGAAAGTCTTCTCATGAACCTCTTGTTCATTTCCCATCTTGCAGCTTGCTATCAGCTCATCTTTGCTTAGCAAATAGTCAATGAAGGTCATGTTCTTTCAAAAGAGTCTATTTTCAGTTGCATTTTAGCTGTTTGATGTTCCCTTGATCCTTTTCTCAATAACAACAGAACTAGTTTGAACACTAACATGCTCCTAAATCTCCTGATGACAACTTCAGCTGAAGCTTTCTTTAGGTGTCTGGTTAGACTCTCTTTTGATGGTCATTAATAGTTGTCAACTTGAATAGCAGTACCAAAATATTCTCAAATGGTCTCTTTGATTGGAGTAACCAGGCATATGCCGGGCATTACTCCAGGAAGGAAAGCACATGTGAATCCTGCTTTCCTTGGCTGATCCTTGGCTTTTTACTTCTTGAAACTATCAAGCCTAACATTGTTATGAGTGATATCTCAGTAAACCCTGTCCTGCAGAAATAGTCAAGAGACTGGATTGTCAGTTTTCTGTCTCAGCTGAATAGCCATCACAAAAATTGTCTTTTTGGGAAAGGCTTAATTTTCTCTTATAGAACATATATAGTGGCAACCTGAACCCATCTAATTCATCTGTGACATTGTTACTTTGCCCCTCTTCTGTATGTACCATAAAATTTTTTCTGACTAATGTGGTCTTTTCTGGGCAAACCAGTTAAGAATTTAGTCAATGTTAGTTGTAGCCCAATTTGTTGTGACAATGCTATTTTGTCCATTCACTCATGATAACACTACCATTACCTCTCATGTTCTGAATAATCCCTCTGTTTCTCCAAGTTTGTTAGATGATGCAAAAGGATAACAAAGAATCTCTTTAGTGGTGGTATATAAGCTAGCTCCTGTCTGGCTAGAGGTTATCTGAGCTTTGCTCACTTACTCTGGTGATTTTGAAATTAGAGTGACCGTGTGCCTTCTTCCTATCTCTGGGATCTGCGTGTAGAATGGTGCTGAAGAAGATGATCTTCTGCAATTTAGTTTATCTCCCACTAAAGCAGACTATATGCCAGACAGCTACTTTTCACAATGCCAGCCAGTCAGTTGTGTTGACACTATAATGTCACCTTTGTGACAGCTACTTCATAGAGATAATGGAAAGCTGGTAACCAATTAGATGTTGCTGATAGCGATATCACAGAGTCTGTCCAACGGGGAGAAGGCCCACACCCACAGCTTGATAAAAATAATTTAACTGGCAAAGCCTATAGAGGCTACTGTTGTGTTGTATTATAAGTAGCTGCATACGTGCAACCCTATTTCTTGTATGTTAATACCCTCCTATTAGATGATCTTTGAAAGTTTTCATCCAACCCGAGCCATTCTATGTACTAATTTACAAAGCATTAATCTGGTCACAACCTGTTTTCCAGAAATTAAGCAAGAGGAGAGGGCTGTATGACTGACATCTTACAGGAGACAGGGGAGCTGCTATTGTGCCCATGTTGTTCCTGCTTTTACTGTGGTAGAGAAGCATGAAGTGCTCTGTGCCACATCCACACATGGCAAGCAGGTAACTTTCTCTTGCGTGCCTCTCATAAAAATAGCAGGGAAATGAAAGAGGCTGCAAGTAGCACAATTTTTCTGCCCGCTGCAGGAGTCCCGTGCGCAGAGTCACCTCACACGTACTCGGAGAACAGCCAAGCGTGGCCGCTCAGACCGGGTGTTCTAAATCATTCTAACCTTTCACAATGGTTTAAGTTTGCTACTTAAGAAAAATAATCTATTTCATTTCTACTTCTGAATATCTGTCTTTACACTCCAGTGCACTCTTTGAAGAACCAAGGAGTATGCACTCACACTCTGGGGACAGATTATTTTCTCTAGAATAAAATAAAAAGTATTCCCCATAGATTTTTCTGAAACAAGGTTGTAAAAATGCTAGACTTCTGCCTTTGCAGTTCTCTTCCTATCCCTTTTTCTACAATGAGGAATGCTCCCCTATCTTGCAATTAATCCTCATGATTCCAATGCTAGGTGAAGGTATTTCCAGTTATTTGTTCTTCACATGAGGAAGTTTGGAATTAACTGTTCAAACTGGATCATCTGTCTAGAAGTGCTTTTCTAAACCCTACCTGTGTTAAGTGCTTTATATCCAACAGCTGACATGGAAAAAGTTTTTCATATACTTTCTCACAATGCATGGACACAGACTCCAGTTCTTCTGCATGCCCAGTTGCTGTAGGTGTAGTTACATGAAAAAGTATGGGTGGTAGAGATTATTGTCCCTCCCTGAGACTCACTCAGGCAGGTTTTCAGGTTTTTATTCTGGCTTCTGAAGTGGTACCAAAGCTGGTTTGTCTTCATCAGCCCTGGCAGGTAAATCATATTCACAGTAGTACAGCTGCGCTCATGGCTGACAATGGGGTATATTTTTCATAGTGTGGTGAAGGCAGGAGGCCTCCTGCTTCCCTGTAAATTGAATACTGTGTCTGTTTCAAATGATGAAACAAGCAAATAGACACAGTGATCTGGGGCATGTGCTAGATGGAGCTGCTGTTTACGCTCAAGGTAGCCTATATGATGCCTCTGCCTGAAAAATCTCCCTCTTCTCTGTTTCCTGGAAGACTTGTGACTCCAAACCCGTAATTTATAGATCCTTGCCCTATACTGTGCTTCTCTTGTGTGATCTTTTGAGGTTTTTATGTTAAAATGAAAAAAAATAATAATAAATTAGTATTTTCCCTCCACTGTTTTTGCATGGTGGTTTTGAAGGCTTTGCTTGTTGTTTTGAGGACAAGGGCAAGTGAGTTCTAACTGTTTTCATCTACATTGGGGGCTGGAAAGATTCAGTGTACAGCCTGATGAGGCCATATATAGAAGGGCTCAGCACAGAATTGTGGTTACAGTTACCCTGCGGCCATGCAGTCAGCTTTAACCTCACAATTGCTTCACTCCTCCCCTGAATAGTGGTTTCTGTTTTCCAGGGCATGTGCCTATTGGGCAGAGCTGAGTAAAGGCTTTATCTCTGTGAATTTCAGTGCTAAGTATGTTTTAGAGCTGTAACCTCACAAACAGGTAAGAAGCTGCCAGAGACTCATTAACCGAGCAGAGAGGATGGGTGGCCTTAAGCTGCACTCTGCTCAGTCCTGGCAAATGCTGCACTGCCTCCCAGCTACCTCTCACCTGTGCCATATCTGTGTTCCTTGTACCAAACCCTCCCACACTGGAGAAGGTTGGTATGCGTGTAGCAGGCTCAGAGGGCTGCTTGTAACACCAGTCATATGAGCTCAAGCCCTGTAAAGGAACGCATGCTTTTCCAGGCATATAATAAATGCAAGGAGAGATTGAATGCTGTCAGTAAATGACCCAGACTACTATGCTGTTCCCAGACATAAAGTACTGGGATTAGCACAAGGGGGTGGTGCTGTGTGAAACCCTTCTTTAGTTATGAAGGCAGAATCCAGATTATAGTGGTGTCTTTTGGAGTGTTGAGCTCTCTGAGATTCTCCTGCACTGTTGTTTCCATCACTGTGTGCGTGGGGAAGCTGGAGGAAGACTAAGATCCAGTATGTCTTTAGTTAGTAAGGGGCAAAGAGGTGAAGAGATAGTTGGTCCCAAAGTGGGCCAGGAGCAAGGAGAAAAAAGGGAGAAACAAGAACAAAGGAGGAAAAGCCACTCCCTCCCCCAAATTGGGGATGGAGGATAGCTGAGTAACAGAAACCTGTCAAGTTAGTAACTAATAACAATTAATAATTTATTGTNGACACAATAATTTGAGGAGTAGTGAGAAGACAGAGCATTTTACAGGTTTTATTTCTTCTTGCCGATTAAGACAGGCAGTCCCAATAAATTCAATTGCATACACCTTGAGAGAAGAACGGGGGTTGGAAGGAAACAAATGCATTTTAGAAAGCCTATGATAATGACTTAAAATTGCTTTTCCTCATAATTGCCATTTTAAGAGCTGACATCTAGTGATAAGCCAAGTGATAGATGCTGATGGCTTATAGAACATGGGGTCTTAAACACTGACTGTTACACACTAATTCTTGACTATGCTTGGACCTGTTTAATTCAGAAAGGGGATGATGATGATGCTTATGAGGCAGTTGGGGGAGGGTGTATTAGTGGGAGCAGAAAAGGTGAGCACCCAAAAAGATTAAGTGAGCTGATGGTCAGTCTGCTATGCAATGTACCCTTTTCCTATTGCATTTGAAATTGCTCATCTCTGCCCCAAAATGCTGCCTTCACCTCCAGGAGGAAATGCACACAGTACATGTCCAAAGGGCAGAGCTTGGCACTACCAGTACAGGAGGGGAAGAAGTATTTGCCTATATAGGAGTATAATGCTAGTAAGAAAGCAATTAAAAGAGCTGAGCAAACAGATGATAAATAATGCAGTAGGAGTTGGTGTAATGAACCTCCTCAGGAAAGCTGGCCCATAGGTTAGCCTCAAGTTCCAAGGGCTCAGAACACTCAAGAAGTTGCCATCACAGCTGGTCAGTCCAGCAGCAGCAGGCGGTCGGCAGTTGTTTTGCTGTCCAGGGCAGCATCCATCGGAGGGGGCAGCCCCGGCGGCTTCGGGTTTCTCTTGCGAGGGAGGCGGGGACAGGCGTGGGTGGAGCCGAAC
>VYZU01032438.1:17395-46019 GCA_013401355.1 Ceyx cyanopectus
TTTCCTTTCCTACCTATCCTCAATATTTGCAATTATAAATTATTTCCATTCCTATAAAGAGCTTGATTTTAGCTGATGGAGGCTACAGTTATCATTAGAAATAACAGTCCCCACAGCTTTGTTTCAAGAGGAGTGAGAATGAGCTGCTGTTGGAAAGAGATGCCTGAAAAAAGTAACCTGACCTGAAAACCTCACCTAAATTCTTGTTCAGTTTGTGCTTGGGAGAGGGATGAGGAAATTAAAAATCCAGGCTGCAGTCCTTGTATACTGCTTTTGCAGGAGCCTTGAGGTTTTGGAAAGATGGGATTAATTTCTCAACATCCTGGAGATCATGAAGTCAACTGGAATGGTTCATTCCAATTTTTCCTAGCAGAAATTGTGCTCTGGGAAAGAATGGAAGACATCACTGGATATTGGAAAGGAGGTTCTGGTCCAGCTAGTGAAGAGGCTGGGACACAACCAGCTCATTCCCAGGACAGTGTCCTCCTGGACCACTTGTACTAGCTCTGTGCCTCTGAGAAGCTGCTTTGTTGGACTGGGCAGTCCCTTCTTCCCATGTTACCTTAGTTTATTACTGAAATCTTGCTCCCTCTACTCCTTATGTTCATGTCCTTATATTGTTCTAATTCTCTTGCCCAACTATTTCTATTTCTTGATTCTGATGATTTATTCATCTTCTATTTTTCCTCCACTTCAGCCTCTAGTCTCTCACACTTCCTCCACAATGATTCACAGTCCCAATATCCCAGCAACACTACATCCAAGCTGATCATCTTCCCTTAGTCTAGATCTTGGACTCTTTTCTTGCATCTGTCCTCAGTAAGGTGCATTTTGCCACCTACTGATTAATTGTCTCGTCTCCTGAGACACGCTCCTACTGCTGCCTGGATCTAGCAGCTGAATATTCAATATACAGATGTCCCTGCTCTTTGCTGAGGAAATTAGAGCTGTCTGTCTCTCAGAAACCCAAGGAGAATAGTGTTTCTTCTGAGCAGTCTCACTGCAGACAAAGCCTTCAAAGTATATTGCCCCTAGATCTTATATTGTTCTTCATGTGCAACCTGTGGATTTTTATTTTGTAGGCTTCTGCCATGGTAAATTTATCTGCATTTTTCATTACTGTACTGATGGCATCTTTTTGGTATAAAGCCCATTATCCTGACAAATTTCATGGGTTTTCTCCCCATTTAAGACTAATGAAGTGCTGGGTGGAAGGTGGTCATTCAGGTATTTCGCTTTCATTGCTCTGGCCTCATCTTTGCTTTGAATCCCTGCCTTTTCTGCTTGAGTCTCCAGAGAGACTCCATTTCTGCCACCCCCATTCCTCCTGCCTCTCCCTGTGAAACAGGCAGCCAGGGGCTGCACAGGAGGACAGCACAGTGCCTCGGGCTCTCTGGGTGACCAGCTACTTCTACTTCAGCTCCATTCCTGGCAGCCATGCTGCATGCTTTCTCCAGAGGTCTGTTGCTTTCACACACTCCTTTTACACAGCCACAGACAGGGGAGCTGGTAGGATGGGACAGGGAAGATGGTGGTGGCAGGAGTGATGGGAGAAATGAGGAAAGCACAGAGAAATGGTGGGGGTCTGAGAAGAGAGCACCATTGACTCTGATCTATTATGAATTCTCCTGGGACACAGCCAGTAGGCTGCAAAGTGAATGATAACAAAACCAGATGAAGAATTGTTCTGTGTCCCTGATATATTTTATCCTCGACAGGGATTTAGTTTCTTTAACTATCAAACTATTTCTCATGTATATATTACATAAGCTGTGAAAGATAAAGTACACATAACATCAATCATATCTCTTGTCAGAATCTCTTTACCTCTTCTCATTTTTTTTTTATTTTTTTTTTTACACCTTCCACTCCTTGTTAAATTTTATTCAAAACAAGGGTATTGTTATAGGAAGCTGACCAAAATGTAATTGAAGGGCAATTGCACCATTGCACAATTCAGGAAAAAATTGAATGGGCAGGCTGGGGTATTGTATGGCAGTTGGATACTGAGAATAACAGTGTCCTGTGTATGCTTCCTCCCCTTTCCTTATTTCTACCAGTTGAGATAACTCCTTCTGTATGAAACAGGTTTGTCTGGGCTCCTTAGAAACCCATCTCAGGGAAGACAGAGTACATGCTCTTCAGGATTGTGGTAACTGCTAATTCTCCAAGAAATCTTTGTGAATTTTGAGTGGAGAATTTGTTTTCAGTTTTCATATTCATCTACATATATGGCATTTGCACTTACATCCAGGGTAGAATCACAAAGTCAGTCATTTAGATTGGAAAAGACCCTGAAGTTTATTGAGTCCAGGAAGACACACTACTGTTGTGTGTCTGACTGGACCTCCCAGTTGGACTGAGTGGAGAAAGGAAATTGTGGATATAGGATCATAGAATCATTTGGTTGGAAGAGACCTTTAAGATCATGAAGTCCAACTGTTAACCCTACACTGCCAGGGTCCCTAAACCATGTCCCCCAGCACCACATCCACATGATTTTTAAACACTTGCAGGGATGGGAACTCAACCACCTCCCTGGGCAGCCCATTCCAGTGCCTAACCACCCTTTCTGTAAAGAAATTCTTCCCAGTATCCAACCTAAATTTCCCTTGGTGCAACTTGAAGCCATTCTCATGAGGTGTCCCATTGAAGGAAATGGTCAGAGCCTTCTTTATTAATGTTACTGTCTTTCTGGTACACAGAGAAAGGAAAAAAAAAAAAAGGCTACAAGACTCCCTTGTTATATCTACTTGTATTTGCATTTGCTACTTAGTACACATGCCCCTGAGAATGTATGCAACACAAGGTGTGTCCAAAGCATTGTTCCCTGTAACCCTTTGAACCAACTGCACTGTAATTGCAGGTGATTTGTGATTCAGTGTGGCTCTTCTGATGTGGTAAGAAGGAACAATACAGCCACATTCAATTTTTGGATCCCAATTTCAGAGATACAGGGTATCCAGTGTACCATCTAAAAATCAGCAAGAGTGATGATGCTCTGAGGCAGGCCCTTGTATTTTTTTCTTTTCTGATTTCACCTTAAATTAACCACACATTTTGTTCTGTGCTTCTTAACTCAGCCTTTTATTATGTTTGATAGAGTGAAAGAATGTTTTTTTTCCTCCCCTTGTATCTTGCACAATGGAGAACATAATGCCTTTGCTTTGAAGTCTTTGCTGTTATCCTGCCTACAAAGTCAGGACTATCTTTTGGTTTCCAGTTTAATTAAATGCGTCTACATTGAACAAGAAAGCTCTCATGGAGAGCCTGAAATGGCCTCTTCGTCTTACTGACCATTTTAGAATAAGTTCAGCTTTTGCCAGTGCAAGCTGGATCTTAAAACTCTTGTTTTAAGAGTGGGGAACAGTGGGGAAGGATTGTGGCTATTTGCCTTTTCTGTCAATCTGAAGTGACTGCCAGGTTGGTACAGCAACTCTTAGGTTTCCTGTCTACACCAGAAGAAGCAGATGACTTTAATCAGTCTTAGCTGAAGGTGTATTCTTCAGTCAAGAGTTTCAAGTAATAGTTGAGCATACTTAGGTTGCTTTGGACTAGGAGTTCATTGAAATGATGCCAGGCCTATAGCAACTGAACTCTTGAAATGTCTTCTAAATGATAGGGTGTAATGGTTTTCTTAATCCAGTTTCTTAATTCTTAGTTTAGAGCAGCTGTTTGTCTCCAGTATTTCTCAAAGAAGTGTTTTCTGTGACCACTTGCTGGACATAGTCCAGGTGACATTAAAAGGCTAATAACCTGGAAGTGCACTGGATTTTCAACAGTTTTGTGGTAGAAGCTGTTTTAATTCTGAAATAATTTCTTACTGGAAAATGTTGGGCTTGTCCCTTTCAATCTTGCATTATACCCATGGAGCAGCATAAGAAATCACCCAAACTCCACTTGGCAGCCATTTGCTGGAGACTGTCTACTTGAATGACATTTTTCAACAGAGATACCCTGGAATTAATTTTAGCCCCTATTTTATCTACTGGGATTGCTTATACTTACTAGTTTGTACTGATTGCTGAACCTTAGTTTTAATCTCCTTGTAGTTTGAAATAGGCCCAATTAGCCTATTAGCATACCTAAGATGGCTTCCAACTTTTGATTTCATCCTAACCCCTTGAAGGTAGGTCACATAATCCCTCCTAAAAAGCTTGTTGCAACCTTTTGTGAATTACAACTTGTATTTAATGCATGAAACAGTCATTATCAATGCTCAGTCTATATGAGCACTGAAAGGAAAGATTGACATCACTAGAGCACCTTTGCACCAAGAAACACGTCTTTCCATTGTTAATTGTGCATTTGTTGGGATGCCAAGCCTGGCATAGACTGAAAGCTCTTACTCTCTTATTTAGGGTAAACTGTCCCTTACATGCCTCAGCAGGGAGGAAAACCAATCATCAGTATGAAGCCAGTCAATAAGTCTGATACTGTGCTAACAGAGTGCTGAGAAAGTCCTCGTTTTTGTCATTTTCTCTGTCGCCATGAGATATCTTGCTTTGGAAATAGGAAGAGAGTGGCTGGCCCATACAGTTTTCTGTATTACGAGCAAAAGGTCTCATGTGTAAAGGTCTAACTTTGTTCTGACAGCTTTGGTGCTTCCCAGGCAGCAAGGTATGTGGGTGTGCTCATCTCCATCCTGACCTGTGTTTTCCATAACCCTGCTCAGTGGTGGTCATAACGTATGTGTCTGGTTGTGTGGATTTGAGGAGGACAGATAACACCACAATAACCAAGGGCTAATTTGAGTTGAGACCACTTAACCACAGTGCTGGTCAATGTCTGACTCAAGCCAAATTTGGAAGAAGCTAACATCTATAGTCAGGATGCAAATATTACTACAAGTTAATTGTCTTTCTCCAGAAATACTGGACAGCCCAGGACCCATTGAGCTTTCCTGCACAGCACCAAGCTGCACACCAGGATCTCCCCTGGAGTAGGGATGCCTCTCAAGGCTACTCCTCAAGACTGAAAGACTTCTCGTGGCAACATTCTTAGGGATAATAGCATGCTAAACTCTTACATGAGGCCACTCACTCTCCGAGGACCCAGCTCCAATGGGTTAAGTCCACACCGGGGAGGGGCAACTGAGACAAAAATGTTGGCAGAGGGCCCTTTTTGACTCTTTTGAGGGACTCTGTGGGGAGATTTTGGAAGCCAGGAAAGCAATTCCCCTGTGCTGGGGGCTGTCAGCTTCCTGCACAAGGTGTGCACAGGTTGATGACCTGTTGATGTCAGGTGTCAGAGTTATAAGAAACTGTTGAAAGGCTGTGCAATATTGGTAGAGTTGAGATGGAAGCAGACAGGTGGTTTTGCAAACACATTCCTGTTGAGGGCACCACTGCAAATGAGGCAGCCTGGATGCTAGTGACTCACAAAAGCAAGACTCCTCTTCAGTCTCCATCTCCCATGATTACAACCACACACAGATAGGAGATTTTAACAGCCACAGACACTCACGGACAAAGGCTGCAGGAAGTGACTGTAAAAGCAGCACAGAGTAAACACTGCAAAAGAAATGATGAGTACTTGCGGTGGGTGACTGTTAAAGGGCACTGAGGCTCCATCTGCTGACCCCACAGAGAGTTGTGAGAGGTCTGCTCTCTCCTGGGAGCTAAGATCAGATACATTACTCAAAGGCTACCACAACTGATCAAAAGCACAGACTACTGTCCCCTGTCACTCTTTCATGCAGGCATGAGTGACACAGCAAACAAGAAGCTGAGCAGAATCAAGGAAGATTATAAAGCCCTAGAGGTACAGGTAAAACTATCTGGTTCACGATTTCTCTTTTCCTCAGTCTTATCAGTTGGACAAAGAGGGTAGCCAGCAATAGACATATAATGCACATCAACTTCTGGTTATATGGCCAGTGCTGTTGACAGGGCTTTGTCTTTTATGACAATGGGACATTTTTCAATGAGAATAACCCGTTAGGGAGGGATAGGATGCAACTGTCTGGAAAAGGTAAGAGAATCTTTGGTAGTAGGCTGGCCAGCTTAGTGAAACAAGCTTTAAATTGAAGGGTTTGGGGTGTGGGGTACAAAATATAAATGCTCATGTCATTGTATCCACCTGGGGAATAAGCCAAGTGAACCACATGCCACAAATGCTCCTTAGCTACCTCCAAAGACAAGAACCCAGAAAGCAAACCATGCTGGGGCTATATATGACTATGGTATATCCTTCCACTCTCCTTCAGAGAAACCTACATGCTTGACTACCTCTCTGAAATGCCATGCACAGTATGGGGAACAAATAGGAAGAGCTAGAGACCTATATGTGGTTGCAGGGCCACGGTCTCATTGCAATTACTCAGACATTGTAGGATAGCTTTTATAACTGGAACACTGTCATGGACAGTCTGGAGAAGAATGAAAGGAAGGTGATGCAGAGAGACAAGCTGGAACACAGAAAGTTCTATCTAAATATAAGGAAAAACTGTCCTGTGAGGGTGATGAAACACTGGAACAGGCTGCCCAGGGAGGTTGTGGAGTCTCCTTCTCTGGAGATATTCAAACCCCAAATGGTCCCCTGTGTAATGTGCTCTGGGAAAAACCTTCTTTAGCAAGGGGGTTGGACTAGATGATCTTGAGAGGTCCCTTCCAACTCCAGCAATTCTGTGATTTTTCACCAGAATTCATGTCAGCTGCTACAGTATAAAATCTATGCAATGAAAAGAGTTCTTGTCACAGGAGATGGACCAAAGATGATTATCTCTTCAGTTCCATTTCCACCTTGTTTGCCATGATTCTTCTAAAAATCCAGCTCTAGAAAATTTGCAAAACATTCACTATATAACTAGTGATTTTATATATTCCATTACCTCTTTCTGATGTTGAGTTCAGCTGGCCTGGAATAACATATTTCAGTAGTATTAAGCTTTCTTAACCTTCAAAACAGAAGCCACATCCAGACTGCCAACTGGGAATGGTTCTTGGACCCAGGGATTGTGGACCCTGGATTCTGTGCCCAAGAATTGTTTAGGAGAATGTTTTTTGAGCTGGGTCCAAACCATGCCAGGTATTGCTCTAACAATTTCAAAATACAGGTTATGGGGTTCAAGTGCCTATGAATGTTTTCTGACAGTGTTACTTATTCTAATATATTAAGCCATGATATCCAAATACCTTTTGATGTTGCCTTTGTGTTTGTAGGAGCCTTTAAAGCAGAATGTGGTCTCTCTTATAATAATTTACCTTATTACTCATTAAGTATAGTCCCTACTTAAGATATAACACTCAGATTCTCAACATCTTCAGCTGCTATTTTCATTGGCACAGCAATATCAACTGCTTCCTGAAAGGTCAGGGTTTTTTCAGACAGCAGTATCATTTGGATGCTTTCCTTCTGTAACTGATATACTAGCTGGTCATTTTAATGAATACTTAAATTTACTCAAAGACCATAAACCTTGGTGAGCATCTTCAGTTTGGGTACATAATGACCAGCATATTCAGTGGGATTTGGATCACAGTTATTAAATCAAAATATCTCTGTGCTAATAAACAGTTTAGGACTGAGAAAGGCTTCCATAGCATCACCACAGTCTTAGGCAATGCAGTCATGTGCCTTTCACATGTAATATAATCTGCAATATAACAGAGTTTGTTCTAGTGCAATAACTTTACCCTCTTCTCTTCATTTTCATTACCTTCTGTCCCGTGGCCCACTGCTGCCATAATGGTGGTTACTGAGAAGACTGTTAATGACAAACAAAAGATGAAGGAGGGGGGGGAAAATCACTTATTTCCAAGACTCATTGTTTTGTCTAATAGCTTTGAAGCACACATTTTCTCCATGCCTTAGTCAAGATATTAAGGAAGAGAAAAATAGCCTTAATCACACTAGGGGCTGTAGCTGGAAAATGAACCCCATTTATTCATGAGCTGTCCCATAATTCTCCTGTAGAAGAGTACTACTACACTCTCCCACCTGCACTGTCTGGATCCAAGTGAGCCCAGGANCAGCTTAGTGAAACAAGCTTTAAATTGAAGGGTTTGGGGTGTGGGGTACAAAATATAAATGCTCATGTCATTGTATCCACCTGGGGAATAAGCCAAGTGAACCACATGCCACAAATGCTCCTTAGCTACCTCCAAAGACAAGAACCCAGAAAGCAAACCATGCTGGGGCTATATATGACTATGGTATATCCTTCCACTCTCCTTCAGAGAAACCTACATGCTTGACTACCTCTCTGAAATGCCATGCACAGTATGGGGAACAAATAGGAAGAGCTAGAGACCTATATGTGGTTGCAGGGCCACGGTCTCATTGCAATTACTCAGACATTGTAGGATAGCTTTTATAACTGGAACACTGTCATGGACAGTCTGGAGAAGAATGAAAGGAAGGTGATGCAGAGAGACAAGCTGGAACACAGAAAGTTCTATCTAAATATAAGGAAAAACTGTCCTGTGAGGGTGATGAAACACTGGAACAGGCTGCCCAGGGAGGTTGTGGAGTCTCCTTCTCTGGAGATATTCAAACCCCAAATGGTCCCCTGTGTAATGTGCTCTGGGAAAAACCTTCTTTAGCAAGGGGGTTGGACTAGATGATCTTGAGAGGTCCCTTCCAACTCCAGCAATTCTGTGATTTTTCACCAGAATTCATGTCAGCTGCTACAGTATAAAATCTATGCAATGAAAAGAGTTCTTGTCACAGGAGATGGACCAAAGATGATTATCTCTTCAGTTCCATTTCCACCTTGTTTGCCATGATTCTTCTAAAAATCCAGCTCTAGAAAATTTGCAAAACATTCACTATATAACTAGTGATTTTATATATTCCATTACCTCTTTCTGATGTTGAGTTCAGCTGGCCTGGAATAACATATTTCAGTAGTATTAAGCTTTCTTAACCTTCAAAACAGAAGCCACATCCAGACTGCCAACTGGGAATGGTTCTTGGACCCAGGGATTGTGGACCCTGGATTCTGTGCCCAAGAATTGTTTAGGAGAATGTTTTTTGAGCTGGGTCCAAACCATGCCAGGTATTGCTCTAACAATTTCAAAATACAGGTTATGGGGTTCAAGTGCCTATGAATGTTTTCTGACAGTGTTACTTATTCTAATATATTAAGCCATGATATCCAAATACCTTTTGATGTTGCCTTTGTGTTTGTAGGAGCCTTTAAAGCAGAATGTGGTCTCTCTTATAATAATTTACCTTATTACTCATTAAGTATAGTCCCTACTTAAGATATAACACTCAGATTCTCAACATCTTCAGCTGCTATTTTCATTGGCACAGCAATATCAACTGCTTCCTGAAAGGTCAGGGTTTTTTCAGACAGCAGTATCATTTGGATGCTTTCCTTCTGTAACTGATATACTAGCTGGTCATTTTAATGAATACTTAAATTTACTCAAAGACCATAAACCTTGGTGAGCATCTTCAGTTTGGGTACATAATGACCAGCATATTCAGTGGGATTTGGATCACAGTTATTAAATCAAAATATCTCTGTGCTAATAAACAGTTTAGGACTGAGAAAGGCTTCCATAGCATCACCACAGTCTTAGGCAATGCAGTCATGTGCCTTTCACATGTAATATAATCTGCAATATAACAGAGTTTGTTCTAGTGCAATAACTTTACCCTCTTCTCTTCATTTTCATTACCTTCTGTCCCGTGGCCCACTGCTGCCATAATGGTGGTTACTGAGAAGACTGTTAATGACAAACAAAAGATGAAGGAGGGGGGGGAAAATCACTTATTTCCAAGACTCATTGTTTTGTCTAATAGCTTTGAAGCACACATTTTCTCCATGCCTTAGTCAAGATATTAAGGAAGAGAAAAATAGCCTTAATCACACTAGGGGCTGTAGCTGGAAAATGAACCCCATTTATTCATGAGCTGTCCCATAATTCTCCTGTAGAAGAGTACTACTACACTCTCCCACCTGCACTGTCTGGATCCAAGTGAGCCCAGGAAAAGTTGTTAAGAAAAGCTTATTCTAGGAAGCTTAGATTCTTTCTACTAGGGTCCACACCACCACTGTGAAATGTGTATTAAATTTCCAGGTGCCACAAAACCAAAAAGGCTGATAATCACTTTTTCATAATTGATCGCAATTACCAAGTAGACAAACCCCACAGGCCCAATGGATATTGCCTCGGATCTCATCTTCTTGGATTTTGAACTAGAATTCAGAATTAGGCCCATCGTGTTTTTAAATAGTATTGGCCCAATTAGCCTAATGAAGAATTTTATTGTTTGTTTTACTATTGAATCAAAGAATCGGTATCTGGATTCTTTTCTTAATGGGATAGAAAGCTCGAAGGCTTTTTCTGATGGGATTTTTATAACCACCATAGAGATGAATGGTCAAGTGTGATGGAGCATTATGCTGATCATACACTGTTTCCAAGGAAACTCAAGAGAGAATTTCTAGAAGCTCTTTGTGGAGAACAGCAAAACTACAGTCTGCCTATGTCAGAAGGAAAGTCCCATGTTAGTTTCACAACTCAGCTGATGAACTGCACACACCACCTAAAATCTGGGCTGTAGGAGTAAGTAACTAAGTGGGGAGTATCACGTATTTGGTGCTTTGGGCCAAAGCTGTGAAGAGTAAGCAGATATTTGTAGCCCAAACAAATGTGGTTAAGTTACCACCTCTTAATTTCCTGAAGCAGGCATCTGCCAAGTGATAAAGGTCACTGTAAAAGAGTGGAGGTTTGCTGGTGGTATATATGGAAGCAGCTGGAGATGCTGGTCCTTTAAGCCAGTAGTATGGCCTCTGTGGAGGATGATGCTCAGTAGTACTATTGGTGGACTTTATTAAAGACAATGAAAAGCTGATTTAGCTGTATATTTGGCCATGTGAGCTACTGAAGGTCACCATTTAGCATTGTTTAAGAGAAGGCTGGGAAAAGGTTAAGCAGGATGTTAGTTGCTGCTGAGTTTTTATTATTTGAATAGAACAAACATGCACAGACAGAAGTACTATTCCAAGCAAAAAATGTATCATTTTTTTCCACTTCCTTTCTATTCCTGCACAAAATTAATGGTTTTACCAGTATCTTCAATCAGAAATTTTTCAATCTGTCCTACAATACATTGGAATAGTTAGTACAGTATAACTTGGTTTTCAATAGACAAAGCAAAATCAGTAGAAATGTACTTTATATCATATAGGAACAAAGAATAAACTGTAGTCATATAAAATAGGTTTAAAAATGCATTAGCATATCAATAGAAAGATAGAAATGACCGATGCATAATTTTCTATACATGAAACTGGTTTAGAGGATAGTTAACTGAGGGTCAGAGATACTGGTAGGACAGATTGNACCAGTTTCCCCTTCTTCATCCTTCTGAAAAAAAGAAGTTTTGGTTTTTGGTCAAAATTCATGATGAGAATTCTTACTGATATAGAACTTATTTGTTAAGAGAAAGAAAAAAAAAAAAGGTTTTTAGTATTTTTTGTTTTGTACTTTTACAAACCACTCTCTCACTGACCATTTTGATAAAAGTGGTAGGTGGAAAATGTTAGAGGGAAGAGAAGAAATTAACAGATTTTTCAAAGAGTTTGTTCAAAACAAACCAAACGGAAAGGCTTTCCCAAGTCTTATTTAAAACAAACCAACCAAACAAACCCCAAGAAACAACAAAACGCAAACAACACCACAAACAACAAAAAAAACTTCACAGATCTACCCACTTTGAAGTCACAACTGATACAGTAAAACTCATCCTTAAAATCCTGGCTTAGTGCCATTTACAGAACACAGATGTCAGATGCTGCTATGGGAAAAATACATATTTCTTCAGAAAGCAGCTCCATTCTTACTGTATGGCTTCTGGGTAGATTTAAAGTCCAGCTGTTCCTAAAATATTTTAGTGTTCCAGTACTAAAGCCTGTCTAGATCCTATTAATAAGATCTCTATCTGCAGTCATGAGTTGCATGTTTTTTTGGCTGGTGGAAAGATGCTTCCTGGTCTTTGTAGCTCTCAAGCCAGCTAAAAAATCAGCTGAGAATCCAAGGGTATCCTAAGCTGCAAATGGAGGACCCAAGTGACAGCATGTGCTTTATGCATGTCTATCTCAACCTAGAAGCAAAACACTCATCTAATTGGAGCCTCAGACAGTCAGTTCTGGGTATATGTGGTCTCTGTTTACTCCCCCACTTTACTGAAGCGTTGAACATTCAGGAAATGACTTACAGTTATCTCAGATTTATCTCCCTGCTCTTTGTTGTGCATGTTTATGTTTTGTTTCTTCAGACCTGTTTTAACGAGTATGTTTTCTAACTTTGCATCCTTGGAACAGGCCCAACAATCATGTTAAACAGTTTCTCCCTCCCTGTAAAAAGGGATTCGTGCCAAAAACACTCCTTGAACCTTAAAACAACAACAAAAAAACCAACCCAAAAACAAACAACCATAACAAACAAACAAACCATAAACACCATGGTGAGAGCTTTTAGTCAGGGCTCTATTCCAGTTGGTTGCCAGCTCCTTGCATTCTACTTCATCTTTTCTCTAACTTTTATAGCCCCTAATCATCTGTAAAGCATTGCATACCCCTATGGTGCTGTATAAATGAAATAACAAGGATGCTCTTGAATTAATTGGGTGTGCTTGCATACAGAAGTCTTACAATATCCTTTCTTCTTTGTAAGATCCTCTCATTTGAGGCTGCGGGTCCAATTGCCACAGATAATTCAGTGTTGGGTGGAAGGTGTATATAAGGAATGCTGGTTTTTCCCTTATGAGCCCTTTGTGGGGAGAGTATATTTTAGTTCATTAAAGGTGTACATTAGGCAATTACTTTATTTTCTCCTCTCTCATTCCTTCCTCCTTTTTCCTTCTTAGTTTTATAGAACCTTACCCCAGATATGATGTGGGTACTTTTTATTCCCCCTGAGGGACTGCAGCACAGCATGCTCACAGTCAACTTCTGAATAAGACAGATGTCTGTCTGTTCACTATTGCTGTTTACCACAGATTGAGGCAAAGGTCAAGCAAGGATGTTAAACAAGTTATAAGCCCCTTGACTTCAATGGATGCCAACCCCTGAATTCTTTCTCTTCTAGAGGATACCCTATTGATAGGAGGAAGGATTTCTTATGCTTATGGAAGTGACTGCAAACTGTGGCATTGTTAGTCAGGTGTCCATCAGAAAGAACTTGAAGCAGTGACTCAAGGAATGGTTAGGATTGTTTGATCCAAGAACCAGTACAAATCCTTCACCCTTCATCCAGTGGAGACCCAGAGGCCATTTACGTATGGAAAGTATTTTTGGATGAAGGACAGTAGGAGAATTCAGCCAACATCACTTGGATATTCCTTCCTTTATGGAGAACAAAACAGTTCCAGGTGCAAGCTCAACAGCTGCAAGCTGTCTCAGTTGCAGATGGAGGCACCTGTTCAGCAAATGTCTAGAGAAAGCACTTTACATCATTCTGGGCAGATCCTTAGGTATGTTTTCCCATTCCAAGAAGGCAATAGCACATATGCCCTAGCACGTGGGATACTGACCTGATAAAATGGTTTATTTGTCCTAGTAAGAAGCTGTAGCTTTTATGACTCTTGGAAGTCATGACTCCTAGAACATCCAACTATAGATGGGTTTGCAAGGAAGCTCAGTGGGGTTATGTGTGTGTTTTTCTTTGTCCTCCACTCTTCATCAACAAATTAATCTATGGCCCAAAGCCTTTGTCAATAATGCACAAATGGCAGCACCCAAAAGCCAAGAGTGTGAAATCAGATGTGCAAATGTCCTTGTGTTCCTCGTCCAATTGTTGGGTTACTGACACAGTGACTTCATCCTCATTCTGAGGTTTTGACTCCCGAGGAGAGCAGGCATCTGTAGTGCCCTTGCTGGCTTGTTACCAGGGCTCAGTTAACATGGGTTCTGCTGCTGACTCTAGCAAAAAACTTGCACAAACTGCTTTATTTCCTTATACATAGGTCTTTGCTTAGGACATCTATTTATTTCAACCTTAGTAAGTAAGAGGTTAATCCACCCATGAATTCTTGCTGGCACTAGGGCATTATGAAAGCTGAAGAAAAATGGGAGCGATCCTTCCTAACCAGGCCTCTTACTAGTCCCTTATGACACCTAATGATGACTGTGATAAATAGCTTACAAGTGACTGGGACCATCTACAATTAATCAAAACATCCCATAGAGTAAGATCACTGGTTGTTGGGGTGCAAGGCCATGGGCTTGCTCCTGACAGCATTTCTGAACTATCCTAACCCTGTTCTTGCCACATGGCTTTACAGAATTCAAGTAGAGAATGAGCCAGCTATAAGCTGAGAGCTCTCTGTTGCCCAAAGCAAGTGAGACTGATTTCCATGGCATATCTAGCACCCTGGGAATGCAAGGTGATGAGAGCCATCAGCACAGTAATGCTGTAAGCATGGGAATCAACTAGCCTCAGCACAATCGTGGGACCAGAGGAGCTACTCATTCAGCTAGGACAGGCAGAGCAGCATGGGGAAATCCCAGATCAAAGCCCTGCAGATGTCACTGAAAACCTGTCAGGGAAGTTCCAGTTTGTAATCCCTAGAAAGAGAGGAAAGGAAACATGGAAGTCCTCTCTAAACTCAGAATCCATTTGAAGAACAACCTTATAGACCCAAGGTAAAGCCCAACATAAGAGAGCATTGGGGCTGGTTACTCAGATCACTTTCATTTCATGTTTTGTTTTTTTAAAAAAAATTCTATTGTAAGATTTTTCATCACCAAGTTTCCCACTAATCTGCCATTTTTCTGGGCAGCTGTCATCTAAATCTATACCTTCCCTGCCCCTGTCTTACTGGCTTGACAGCTGAAGCTGCAGATGGCCTCTTTTCCCTGCTTTCCTCTTCAAGACTATTTTCAAACAACACTCCTCCAAATAGTAAAGTAGAAAACCACAGAATAAAGGGATTATGTAGTCCTGCATTTGCCAAGACACCTGTGAACACAGAAGCAAATGAAGTTACTCAGTGCATAGGGCAGAAGAAAGGCTGACCATATCTTATGAATCTCTTTTTTTTCTAGTATTAGAGGATCAGTTTCCCTTGACTTGTACCTGGTAGTGTAGCAAAGATGCCATAAGAGGTTTAGGGTAACAAGATGCACAAGAAGTTTAGGGTAAACACAAGGAAAAACTTTTACACAGTGAGGGTGACAGAGCCTGGAAGGGGCTGCCCAGGGAGGTTGTGGAGTTTCCTTCTCTGGAGACATTCCAAACCTGCCTGGATGTGTTCCTGGGTGACTGGGTCTAGGTGATCCTGCTCTTGCAAGGGGGTTGGACTAGATGATATTTCTAGGTCCCTTCCAACCCCTAACATTCTATGATAAGTTACTCATTAGTGCCTATTCCAGGACATAGCATCCCTCATGCACTGATGATGGGCTGCAAAGTCTACATGTGTCAGCTAGGCTCTAAAGAGCCAGGTAAACCTTATAAGGTTCATGTGTTCTTAGCACCTCCATCAGAATCTCTGTTATATAGATTACAGTCCTGTCTGGATCTTTTTTTTTGTGAAAAACAATTCAAGTTTTCATTTGCAGAGGTGTACACTAACTGCATAACTCTATCTAGGAGCTATCTATGAAGAGTCAGGCTCCCCATTTTAGACAGGCTCTGATTGGCAAAAGAAAATCATCAGGGAAGGAGGAAAAAGAGTCTCTAAATCAGTTCCTGGCAGTCTTTTTTTTTTTTTTTTTTTTTTTTTTTTAATTCAAGCTAAACTCAATTGATACTGAAGCAAAGTCCAGCAGAATGCAATTTCCAGATCTACTTTTCTGACAATAGCCCGATAAAGAACACGCTTATTATTAGGATGGGAAACCAGCATTCTGGGAAGAGAAGAGATTCACAAGTTAAACTGAAGCTATCCTGCACTGCTAGGAAACTGGTCTTGAGACCAAAGACCATGTACCACATTTGCATCCTGTCCCTGTGGCTGCCATTCAGAGAGCCAACTGGATGCCTGCATAAACATGCTTGTTGACCCAGTGGCTTGCCCAGCGTGTTCAGGCAAACAGAGTGCTGGGGACTCTGAAATATGTGCCTGATCAACACCTGAGCTTGCATTTATAAGCTTACATTCTGCACCACAGAGAAGTTCGACCTTGGGGTAACTTCAGTCTATCTAAACAGAGTCTAAGAGTATTGAATAAATTTAATAGCTAACTATGAATATCTGTGCTATGACTTTCTTATGGTTGTGACCACTGACAGCTTCATGGCAACCAGAAGAGATTTTACAGCAAATCTCTTCTGTTTAAGGATTGTCCTTTCGTCTCTTTGTACTCCAAGGGTCAAAGTATAAGCAAGTTGCTTCCCATGCAGCCCCAAAATATGCCATGTTTTGTTTCATTGATTTCACAAGTGGAGCTGTTGTGTATGTGGAATCACAGCCAGATACGGTGTCATTATTCACCTTACATTTGCCCCAAGATCTACTGGAGATGCAATGCAACTGTCTCAGATTTACAAGATATTTGCAAGGCATAACCTCTTCAGAGCACTTATTGAAATGACATTCTGCATTGAGAGGGAACAGTTGTACAGGTTAAATGTGGTTTTATATACTTTCCAATTCCTTACTCACAAAAAACATCTTAGTGTTTTTTCAGGATACTCTCACCAGTGTGCTTTATTTTCCCCCTTAGTGTCTGCATTGACCCATGATGTTTGTGACAGAGAAAGGTCTTGGAATCTACTTTTCAGGATTTCTAGGACTTTTTAGGATTCCACATCAGTTGTAATACTCATTTGAATGTTTGAGCCCAGAAATACAGTGCTAACATCAAGTTTGAAGTTGTTTTTACCACTGGATTTTCCTCCCTAAGATGATAACCTCTGAGGTTACCTACAACAGAAATACCTGCTAGTCTAATTAGCTAGCAATGTTTGTTGGCTTTGCTGTGGTGGGAAAAACAGCAGCACAGATGCAGATCTTTTGACAATATAGTGCTTCTAAATTGAACCACTTTGGGAGAAGTGCACCTTATTTTATGTCTCTTTCTCAATATAAAGGTAGGTGATCTTGGGGAAAGCTATTATGTTGATAAGGAGAGGGTAAAGAGAAACACCACAGAACTCCCTGGTATGGTGGAAATAGTGCTGTAGAAAAAAGCCTATATCCATATTTTCTGGCTGAGGAAGCAGGTCCAGCTGAGGAGCAGGTTTGTGTTTAATACAATTGTCCTGCTTCTTCCCTATTCTCTCCTACTATTGATACATGGTCTGTGATTCCTTATCATAAATAAGATTTGTGAGCTCTTTGGAGAAATGGATTGTCTTTTCTCCTATACTTGTGCACCTTCTACAGGGGTATAAATAATAATAGTCATTAATGTTAATCATGTGGTTTTTAACTTCCTGATCATCCTCTGTCTGATAAAATAGCTACTGGGGAGAAAACCTGCTTTGAAAAAGAAGAAGCTAATGGCAGCAACTATTAACATTGCAAAGGCTAGCAGAAATATAGTGCCAAACTTAAAGCTGCCACCTTAGGATTTTTATTAAGTGGGAGTCTGCAATTGCATGACAGCCATTTGTTTTAAATAGTAGGTAGGCTGTATGATCTTTTCTGGTGAGTGTGCTGAGTATATATTTGTGTTAGCACTTGGTGTCAATGGCTTGAAATATTTTCTCACTATTTTTGTGTAGAGCATCTAGCACAACAGGCCTTGGTCTCAGTGAGGGCTCAGTACCACCTGTGCAGCTGATAAACAGCAATAATAAACATAATTAATAATGACATAATTAAGCATAATAAACATAATAATAAATGATAAACAACTGATAAACAGCAGCAAGGAAAGGTACATGTACTCAATACAGAGCAAATGAGAGAAAGGGCCACCTTAGTGATCAGGGGCAACTGAGTTTGGTGAGAATCATTCTAAGGCTTTTTATTGGGCTTGGGAGCAGCTCTTCAGTGATGTGTAGTAATTCATGGAGCCTTTTCTACACAAAGATTACTCTCTGCACAGTATTAAAAACCAAGTGCTGTCATGGCACACAACCAAAGCAGTATTTTCCAGGACCTGTGATTTGGCAAAATGAAGACCAACTCAATTCTACCATCTTTATGTATTTTCTACTTCTCTGTGTAATATTGTCCTCACCACCATAGCCTTGAGTTCCCTTTCAAGATGCAGTAATAATGGTGTTAGGATAGGCTAAAGACATAAGTGAGGGCAAACTTGTAGGAAGAAGTACTACCAATTATTTGACATATAGTTAAAAGTCTGGATATACTTCTGGGGAGGCAGACCCTTATACTTGGGAAGCCTGTTTTGTTTGGTTTGGTTCCTTTCTCTAGCTATATTCATTAGTTTAATAAAAGATACTGACTGTTCCTACAAATCTTGCCTCACATCATTTGTCTTTCAACTCTCTATCTACAGAAATTTAGACACCGGAACTGTTAAAAAAAGGCACAAATTGTTTCTTCTGATAATCATAAAACACTCCTTCAGTCCCAAGTATCTCAAACAACTAAATTCTTTCTTGCAAAAGCTTTCAAAAATAAAAATGAAATCATTACAATCCATCCTTGAGTAAGAGACTAGGTCTGAAAAACATGATCTTGAGAGTTCATAATTTTAGTGTGTTGTGAACTACTGCAAAGAGATAAGACTCCCACTTAGCTTGAGCTTCCAGACTGCTAAGTGTGGACACCTCAGCATAAAAAATGTTTGTGACACCAAAAACTTGCTCATTTTCTGCATTTATGTCCAGGAAATGTCAGGCTGCCCACACCTGTGCAGGTCAGTTCTCACTGCAAACAGTGAGACTGACAGGCTAAACAATAGTGAGTGAGAGTAACTGGCTAAACAATGGACCTCAGAGGGTCATGATCAGTGGCACAGAGTCCTGTTGGCAACCCATAGCTAGTGGTGTTCCCCAGGGGTCAGTACCAAGTCCAGTCTTATCCAACATCTGCATCAGTGACCTGGATGANTTGTAATACTCATTTGAATGTTTGAGCCCAGAAATACAGTGCTAACATCAAGTTTGAAGTTGTTTTTACCACTGGATTTTCCTCCCTAAGATGATAACCTCTGAGGTTACCTACAACAGAAATACCTGCTAGTCTAATTAGCTAGCAATGTTTGTTGGCTTTGCTGTGGTGGGAAAAACAGCAGCACAGATGCAGATCTTTTGACAATATAGTGCTTCTAAATTGAACCACTTTGGGAGAAGTGCACCTTATTTTATGTCTCTTTCTCAATATAAAGGTAGGTGATCTTGGGGAAAGCTATTATGTTGATAAGGAGAGGGTAAAGAGAAACACCACAGAACTCCCTGGTATGGTGGAAATAGTGCTGTAGAAAAAAGCCTATATCCATATTTTCTGGCTGAGGAAGCAGGTCCAGCTGAGGAGCAGGTTTGTGTTTAATACAATTGTCCTGCTTCTTCCCTATTCTCTCCTACTATTGATACATGGTCTGTGATTCCTTATCATAAATAAGATTTGTGAGCTCTTTGGAGAAATGGATTGTCTTTTCTCCTATACTTGTGCACCTTCTACAGGGGTATAAATAATAATAGTCATTAATGTTAATCATGTGGTTTTTAACTTCCTGATCATCCTCTGTCTGATAAAATAGCTACTGGGGAGAAAACCTGCTTTGAAAAAGAAGAAGCTAATGGCAGCAACTATTAACATTGCAAAGGCTAGCAGAAATATAGTGCCAAACTTAAAGCTGCCACCTTAGGATTTTTATTAAGTGGGAGTCTGCAATTGCATGACAGCCATTTGTTTTAAATAGTAGGTAGGCTGTATGATCTTTTCTGGTGAGTGTGCTGAGTATATATTTGTGTTAGCACTTGGTGTCAATGGCTTGAAATATTTTCTCACTATTTTTGTGTAGAGCATCTAGCACAACAGGCCTTGGTCTCAGTGAGGGCTCAGTACCACCTGTGCAGCTGATAAACAGCAATAATAAACATAATTAATAATGACATAATTAAGCATAATAAACATAATAATAAATGATAAACAACTGATAAACAGCAGCAAGGAAAGGTACATGTACTCAATACAGAGCAAATGAGAGAAAGGGCCACCTTAGTGATCAGGGGCAACTGAGTTTGGTGAGAATCATTCTAAGGCTTTTTATTGGGCTTGGGAGCAGCTCTTCAGTGATGTGTAGTAATTCATGGAGCCTTTTCTACACAAAGATTACTCTCTGCACAGTATTAAAAACCAAGTGCTGTCATGGCACACAACCAAAGCAGTATTTTCCAGGACCTGTGATTTGGCAAAATGAAGACCAACTCAATTCTACCATCTTTATGTATTTTCTACTTCTCTGTGTAATATTGTCCTCACCACCATAGCCTTGAGTTCCCTTTCAAGATGCAGTAATAATGGTGTTAGGATAGGCTAAAGACATAAGTGAGGGCAAACTTGTAGGAAGAAGTACTACCAATTATTTGACATATAGTTAAAAGTCTGGATATACTTCTGGGGAGGCAGACCCTTATACTTGGGAAGCCTGTTTTGTTTGGTTTGGTTCCTTTCTCTAGCTATATTCATTAGTTTAATAAAAGATACTGACTGTTCCTACAAATCTTGCCTCACATCATTTGTCTTTCAACTCTCTATCTACAGAAATTTAGACACCGGAACTGTTAAAAAAAGGCACAAATTGTTTCTTCTGATAATCATAAAACACTCCTTCAGTCCCAAGTATCTCAAACAACTAAATTCTTTCTTGCAAAAGCTTTCAAAAATAAAAATGAAATCATTACAATCCATCCTTGAGTAAGAGACTAGGTCTGAAAAACATGATCTTGAGAGTTCATAATTTTAGTGTGTTGTGAACTACTGCAAAGAGATAAGACTCCCACTTAGCTTGAGCTTCCAGACTGCTAAGTGTGGACACCTCAGCATAAAAAATGTTTGTGACACCAAAAACTTGCTCATTTTCTGCATTTATGTCCAGGAAATGTCAGGCTGCCCACACCTGTGCAGGTCAGTTCTCACTGCAAACAGTGAGACTGACAGGCTAAACAATAGTGAGTGAGAGTAACTGGCTAAACAATGGACCTCAGAGGGTCATGATCAGTGGCACAGAGTCCTGTTGGCAACCCATAGCTAGTGGTGTTCCCCAGGGGTCAGTACCAAGTCCAGTCTTATCCAACATCTGCATCAGTGACCTGGATGAAGGTATAGGGTGTACCCTCAACAAGTTTGCTGATGAAACAAAACCAGGAGGAGTGGCTGACACTCCAGAAGGCTGTGCTGCCATCCAGCCAGATCTGAACAGACTGGAGAGCTGGACAAAGGTAAACCTAATGAAGCTCAACAAGGATAAGAGTCCCACACCTGGGGAGGAACACAACCACACACCAGTGTAGGTTAGGAGTGGACCTGCTGGAAAGAGCTCAACAGAGAATGATCTTGTAGTCATGGTGGACATTAAGTTATCCATGGGACAGCAATGTGCCCTATGACTAAGAAACTTCTTTGTGTCAGGCAGATTGACCGGAGCTCAGCCAGCCAGGCATGGTGGGCAGATGGCCACACTCCTCTTTCCTGCTTTGGCTGAAGAGCAAAGTACACATACAGGGAAGCCGAGGCACATGGCAGTCCTATTCTAAAGTCTATATAGCAAATCTCTATCTCCATGCTATATATGGCAATGCCAGTAAGTCTTAGCCTAAAGGTGGAAGTACTATCTGGGAACAAGACACTTGATCATGGAACCATGGCTCAAGAAACTGGGCTGCAACATGTAGCAGCTCCTCCCCAGTGGGCTCAAAGGGTTAATGGAGGGAAGCACAAAGCCCTCAGCTGTAACTAAAGCCCTGAAAAGCATCAGCTGGGATAAAAGGCAGAGCAAGGTGTGTGCCTGGGCAGTTGGGTGCTATTTCAAGGAATTGTCTTTGGTAGAGTGCTGCTTTGGGGAATAAACCCTGAACCACAGGAGGAGGTGAGAAAGATTTGTGCTGCCAAGTTCTGGTGGGGATTTAAAGACCAGAAAGCTGCAAAAAACATTGTCTTAAGAGGTGCTCTGTAGCGTTGTGGGGTTTCTGGTACCTCTGGAGGAGCCATTTAATACTGGATGTGGCAAGGGTGTTGTGGTGTAAACACCTCTCCCTCTGGATTGTTAATTCTCTGCTGTTCATAAGGGTTGATTGGAATGATGGGGATCTTTTTTTCCCCTAGCTTGAAAGAGCTGACTCTTTTCCCACAGAAAACATGACAACTGAAAAAATTATCTGCCTTTTTCTTTTTTGAGTGCTAGCCAATTTTATTTTTCTTGTTGTCGTTCACACTTGCAGATTTCCAACACAATCTTGCAAACACAGAAAAAGCAGAGGCCCTTTCTGCAGAACTTTTTGTACGTGCTTCCCCAGAGGCTGCATTCTGCATGCCTGTGTTTCAGGCTTTCTCAGCGTGGCCTGGGTGAGGATCCCCTTGGAGAAGGAGTTGGCACCCTGGGTACAGCATAGTAGACATGGTGATAGCGTCTGCTGTGTTGGTTTCTATTTTAATGATGTGACAATGTCAGTGTGTGTGTGAGTGTGTATGCTGCTGGCAAGTGGTTTTTGTGAGAATACCCTTTATGTGACCCAGCTTGTAGAGGGTGTGGGTCTGCTATGGCTAATGCTAGAGAAACTCCCTCAGTCTTTTGTGCTGCACTAGTTCATACAACACATTTGTCTCCAAGGGTTCTCGCTTCAGTCCCTGCTGTGTCATCACACAGCTGTTGAAACTAAATGAGGATTCTTTCCATCTTTTCCCTCCTTCCACCATTCCTCAAGTGTTGCTGCTACCTCATCGGCTGGCTATTTATGTGGTTTTTTTATCTTATGAAATTGCTGTATAGCCACATGCTACCTTCCTCAGTTGTTGTCCTGGCATTTATTTGTTCAAAAAAGCTACTTTCAGCTTGTAGTCTTGCAGAAACCCTGGTGGAAAATCATTCTCTTGAAGAATCATGGAATCATGGAATGTTAGGGGTTGGAAGGGACCTAGAAGATCATCTAGTCCAACCCCCCTGCCTGAGCAGGGTCACCTAGACCCAGTCACCCAGGAATGCATCCAGGCAGGTTTTGAATGTCTCCAGAGCAGGAGACTCCACAACCTCCCCGGGCAGCCCCTTCCAGGCTCTGTTACCCTCACTGGGAAAAAGTTTTTCCTTGTGTTTCCCCTAAACTTCTTGTGCTCCAGATTACTCCCATTGCCTCTTGTCCTAACATTGGATGACATTGAGAAGAGTCTGGCTCCATTCTCCCTACACTCAGCTTTAACATATTGATAGCCATTGATGAGCTCCCCCCTCAGTCTCCTCTTCTCCAGGCTAAAGAGCCCCAGCTCTCTCAGCTGAATATCCTCATCAGGGAGATGCTCCACTCCCTTCAGCATCTTGGTGCCCTGTGCTGGACTTTCTGCAGTTTCTCCTGCATCGGCTTTCTCCAGTCCCCAGCATCTCTGCCTGAAGAAGGCACTCAAAAAAACACTCTGATTTCTTTTATGGGTTGCAAAGAAAGATAGTAGAGAGGAAAAGAGCTGGAACAGGGGGAGAAGGGCAGAGAAGCTGAGTGATAGAAAAGGAGGGAAAAGAGATGAGGGGTAAGAAGTTGTAGAAAGGCAAGGGCAGACAGGAATTGTGATTTGAGGAGGGTTGGCTCTTCTTCAATATAAGGCTGAAGGTGAGTGAGAAGCATGAATGCTGTTTTCCCAGTCTACGTAAAGGATTCTAATCAGGTGAGAGACTATTGGTCTTGGTGCACTGTGCATCCCTTCTATTAGAACTCACATTTCTGGACACTGCAGTCCTTGACCTTGGATACTGGTGGGTTTCATAGAACCACATGACAAATGAGTATTTCTTTCTGAGAGAACATCTCCTTCCACTCCCTTTCCCAAGATCACATGGAGCACATGCAACAACACTCTTCTAAATCACATTAAAATGCACTATTTATCACAGGTGCACTAGCCCCAGTGACATGTCATGAAACCCACAGATGCAACACTCAATAAAGCAAGTAGTAATATACATATGTCACAGACAGACATGTAGGACAGGACACTAAAACATCTAGACAAAACCTCTCCTGGGTAATCTGTGGCTCTTGTTTCCTTCTCATTTCACCAAGCTTTCTCCACTTTAAATTTCAGAACCACTCATTCTCTTATGTAAACCCTGCAAAATTTGCATGGCCAACTGTGTTTCCAATACTATTTCTATTAAAGTAAAGAAGCCACTAAGCCTTTTGCTAATGCAACATGACATTTGCACAGTTAAATAACAGTAATTTGAAAAAAAAATCTGTAATGGAAAAGTTAAAAGTTCCTCCATCAACTTTAACATGCCTGCTTAAGAAGTATATTATGGTAGGTTCAGTATAAAAGCTTGGAAGAGAAAATATTATGTGTGCTGCACAATCAAGTCAATATTGATATTGGGTGAAATAAAAGTCAAGATGAAATAGAAATTAGAGTGTGAGCACTTAAACAGTTAATAGCATAAAGCACATTTATTTATTTATCTTTAAATGGACAAGTATCCATGCACAGTGCATCTATATACATTCTTGCAGCCTTAATGAAATACTTTTACTATGCATTAAAAGTAGTCAGCTTTCAGTCATTCAGAGCTCTGTCAGATTCCAATCTTTTTGCTTGTTTGTTCCATACAGGACTGTGTATGTGTTCTGCAATAGCTGGTATTTCTATGGTTCATCTTGGTTTTCATAACTGGGATAAATGGAAGACCTGCAGTAATTTAAAAAGAAAGGACCGAAGAAGAAGAGCTACTTTGAGTTTTGGGTTTTAGCTGATTGCTTTTGTTATCTTGGGGGTTTTTTTTTAATGGTTGAGGTGTTGAGGGAGAGTTGAGTGTAATTCTTGCTTCAGTTTTTGTCTTCACAATATATAGGTAGCTGAGGGATTTGACCACGTGAAAAGTGGACTCACCTTTGGCTGGAGACCAATCCCAGAGAATTTCTGCCCACAGAATCTGATACTCCTGCTCATATTTAGTAGCCTAATGTCCCAGGTAACCACATTGGTATGACTCAGCATGAGCACAGGAGCCAAAATCCAGCCCTGCATGTTTTTGAAGGTTAGGAGTATGTCAAATAGGTTGTAAAAAATAGCTGTCTCTCCTTTCAGTCATGCTGTCTTCTCCAGGAAAGCATGAGATGCTGTTACCTGAGAGAGCACTTCTTCCTTTGTCTTTTCTCTCTGGACTTGTAGCTACCACTGCACATTCTGGCTCAGAACAATACTGGGTTCAGCATCATCTCACAAATGTTTTATCTCTATGCAATTTATGGAGTAGAGATCCATTTCTAATATTAATATTTATTGATATTTATTATTATTGTTGTTGTATTCCAATATACTTTCTGTATATTGAAATCCCTCTAGGATTATATGAAAGGTATGTGAGAGATGAGGTTATGCATGTGGCTGTGGGTAGTTGGGATGCTTGGGTAGATACAAGATGAGCTTTGTTGCCATGTATGGAGCTGAAGAGAAGATCTGTGAAATAGTATGAATGGATATAATACCATATCATGTGTCAGATGTAATTGTTGAGGACTAATGGATCATGAAGGTGTAGGATGAGTGAAAGGAGGGATGCTGAGCATTGGGCAGCATTAAGAGTAAGAATTGTATAGTCTTAGTCTGGTGCTAAGTATCTGGTCCCTGAAACTGTGCTAAACCTCAGATGGGATTCCTGCAACAGAAATGAAAAGCTACCTCCCATTTAATGCTTACAAACTGATTGTCAACACTTGATATTGGCACACTAATTTCCAAACACATCTGGAGTGACTACCCTCTTCCTGGGCTCAACCTTGTTCCCAAATTCTCTCTGTCCAGAAACCACCAGGTTTATGGGGAATGGGATTTGTGGTCAGTTCATTACACATTGTTCTGCTGCTCCTTTCTCATCAGGGTGAGGACTCCTCACACTCTTCCCCTGCTCCCACATGGGGTTGCTCCTGTGGGAGACAGTCCTCCATGAACTTGTCCAGTGTCAGTCATTCCTCCAGGCTACAGTTCTTCATGAACTGCTCCAGCCTGGGACCCTTCCACAGGGTGTAGTCCTTCAGGAACAGACTATTCCAGCATGAATCCTTCATGGGGGTCACAAGTCCTGCCAGCAAATTTGCTGCAGTGTGGGGTCTTCTCTCCATGGGTCCACAGGTCACACCAGGTGCCTGTTCCAGTGGGGGCTTCCCATAGGGTCACAGCCTCCTTAAGGCATAAACCTGCTTCAGCATGGGGTCCTCCATGGGCTGCAGGTGAAGATCTCCACCATTAACCTCCATTGGGCTGTGGAGAGGCAGCCTGCCTCACCATGGTCTTCACCATGGGCTGCAGAAGAATATCTGCTCCAGCACCCAAAGCACCTCCCCCTCCCTCCTCTTTCTTTACCAATCTTGGAGCCTGCAGAGTTGTTTCTCTCACATATTCTTACACTTCTCTCTCCTGATGCAATTAGGAACATTTCCCCCTTCATAAATACATTACTACAGAGGGATACTACTGTTGCTGATTTTGGCCTTGGCCAGAGGTGTGTCAGGGATGGCATTGGCTCTATCAGACATAGGTGGAGCTTCTCACAGAATCCACTGCCACCAAAACCTTGCCATGCATACCTAATACATACAGTAACAGAGAATGAAAACCATTTAAAACAGAAACCATGGAAAAAGAAGCATTCTCCTGCAGTTGACTGGAGTCAGTTGACTTGAACCCACTCTATTATTTTTAGTTTGATATCTTTGGGGAATGAAGCCTCGCTGATATTACATGTGTATCTGTTTGTCCATATGTTCCTCCTCCCAGTAATTTTGCAGCACAATCAGTTTCAACCACATTTACGAGAGGGTGGAAGACTGAAAGTAACTTATTCCTGTATATCTCTTAAAAACTGGTGACTAGGTAATGCTCCACTCTCTCCATTGGAGAGAAAGCCTGAATAATGCAGGTGGTACCTGGCAGAAGCCAGCTAGGCCAAATGGTGACTGCATTTTACATTGCTTTGCAGTGTGCATTTTGGGCCATTAAGAAACAAGCATGTGTTTCTAGGCTAGCCACAGCATGCTGTTTCTTTTTCCTACTGAGGACATCACAAGGGATATGATGGGATCTGGCTTTCATTACAGCAAGGCAAGAAGGGATTTTGGAGACAGCAGAAAAGAACCAGTGGGGAGGCAGTCTTGGTGCATTTTGTTCACAGAACAGCTTGCTCTACAGCACTCTAATGAGAAATACATCTGGGGCAGCACTGTTAGTGATGAGAACCCTGTTCACCCTTCCTAAATGTGCATACACACCTTCCCATCCTGTGTCTGTGGTGTGCAAATTGTGGATTGGTACCCTTTAGCAGTGGCTTCCTCATGGGTTGCCACGGTCACCTTCAGGGAGCAGTGTGGCCCACAGAGGGGCCACTAGGCTGGGTGTGCAGCCCACCTGGGGTGATACTGCATCCCAGGGACCAGCCTCTCAGAAGTTGCAGTCACACTGCCTCCTCCTTGTCCCCAGATGCAAAAGGACACCCTTTTGTGAAATGCCTGGAGAGTGAGTGATTAAAAACCCCATGTGAATGTTAAGTAGCACTTTGTTACTGCTGTTCCTCACACCAGAGGCAATGGTTTTAGGGGGCAATAGAGCTTCTGGGGCTAATAACTCCTCAGGAAAAAAAAAAAAAAAGAAAGTTTGTACTACGTATGGTAAGAGGAACCTGTATTTGTATGGTAGGAGGAACCTGTATTTGAAAGGGTAGTGGGAGAAGCCTTGTGTGAGCAAACAGTGGTTTTGTGAGATGGATTTCCTACACAGAAGGATTCCTTCTGGTCCCTCTGAAATTGCACAAAAGTCACAGGAGATCCAGCAAAGATTAATGCAGCCTGATGCTTGCTATTTTTCCTGGAGGCCTTGGCAGCTCTGTAATTACAATCAGTGCGTCTGAATCTCCCTCTGGTCCTTGTGTACTGCCCAGCAGTGACACCAGCATCAGAGAGACCCTTGCTTCAGAATTTGTCAAGCAGAACTCTACTGAGAAATCAAACCTGCCCCGCTACATTTCATCTTGTGGTGATGAGGAATATGCCTTCACTGGATAACCTCCCCATGTCAGTCAGAGCCTTGGGGACTCCCGAGCCTAACGTGGTTCATAGATCTGTGATCCAAGAGATACGTTTGCAGAGGAACGAGAGAACCATATTTCTATAGCATAACAGAGATATATATTTATATACATAAAAATAAAATAAATGAGCTGGCTTGCAACACTAGGTGGCAGAGGTGGGATCTTTTCTGCTCGGAACGCTGTCCTATAAGGCATTGCTTGTTTAAGTACAGTCGCATTTAGTTGGAGCTGCAGGAGAGAGACAGAGAGATTCTCTGTGTTTACAGCCAGCGCAGGCTACGGCGAGCATCCTGGCCCCCCCTTTCTCCAGCACTTGAAGGGGAGAGTACGAGGTTATTTGGGAATCTGGCCACTGCAGGTCAGCTATCGCTGCGACTGGATTGTCAGAGCTGGTACAGCACATCCCAGGGGAACTGAAGGGAGACACGAATCCCATTTTCTTTGAGAGGAGAGAAGGAAAAAAAAAAAAGAAAAAAGAATTAATTGAGAGAGAGAANTTGAGAGAGAGAAAGAAAAGAGAAG
>VYZU01032439.1:0-10946 GCA_013401355.1 Ceyx cyanopectus
TCACCAGCAAACTTGCTGAGGGCACATCAGGCGGCTGCCGTGGGACGGGACCTGCTCTGGAGTGGCCGAAGTGGGGGATGCAGCACAATGTGGGGACACACCCGGGGGTCTGGTGGGTGGTTTCCCGGGCTCACCTGCACCGGACCCTCGTTCTGGACAGCCAGGTCACTCCTCTTCCAGATGACAATGGGCTGGGGGTTCCCGGCGGCCGTGCAGGTGAGGCTCAGCGCGTCCCGGTCCCGCACCTCCACGAAGGCCGGGGGGGTTTCCAGGAAGGTGGGGGGTGCTGTAAAGACAAATCCAGACCCTCACCCCTTCTCAACTGGAAGAGCAGCCGATCCGGAGCCCGCTCAGGGGCAGATCCCGGCTGGCGCCGGGCGCCGAGGGCGGGCTGGAGCGGTACCGTTGACGGTGAGATGGATCCAGGTCCCGTTCTGGAAGTCGGCGTCGGTGCTGTGGCGGTCGAGGAAGAGCACTCGGCACTCATACCAGCCCTGGTCCTCGGCGCGCAGCAGGTCGATGCGCAGAGAGGCGCCCTCCTCCAGCCGCACGCGGCCTGGGTGGTGCAGGAGGCCACGGTGGGGACAGCTGCCCTCTCAGGCCCACCCGGGTCACCCCCTGCCCACCCGGCACCGGACCCTGCCACAGGGCAGCTGCCCAACAGGCCACCCCCTGCCCACCTGGCACCGGCTCTTGCCATGGGGCAGCTGCCCACTCGGGCCCCCCCTTGCCCGCCCAGACCCTGCCCCTGCCACAGGGCAAGTGCCCCTTCGAGCCACCCCCTGCCCACCTGGCACCGGCTCTTGCCATGGGGCAGCTGCCCGCTCGGGGCACCCCCTGCCCACCCAGAACCTGCCCCTGCCACAGGACAGCTCCCCCCCCGGCCCCCCCGGCACCAGTTCCCACCATGGAGCAGCTGCCCACTTGGGCCACCTCCTGCCCACCTGGCACTGGCTCCTGCCACAGGGCAGCCTCCCACTCGAGCCACCCCCTGCCCACCTAGAACCTGTCCCTGCCACAGGACAGCTGCCCACTCGGGCCACCCCTTGCCCACCCAGAACCTGCCCCCGCCACAGGACAGCTGCCCACTCGGGCCACCCCTTGCCCACCCAGAACCTGCCCCCGCCACAGGGCAGCTGCCCACTCGGGCCACCCCCTGCCCACCCAGCACCAGCCTGCACCATGGATGGGGCAGTCATCCACTCAGGCCACCCCTTGCCCACCTGGCATCAGCCCCTACCACGGGACAGCTGCCCATTTGGGCCACCCCCTGCCCACTTGGGCCACCCCCTGCCCACTTGGGCCACTCCCTGCCCACCCAGAACCAGCCCCCCACTCAGGCCACCCCCTGCCCACCCAGCACTGGCCCCTGCCACAGCCTCAGTGGCTTCTGTGTGGCCAACTGGGCCAAGCTCTGGCTCCTTTGGGCACGGCTGGCACCGCAGAGGGTCTGAGAACGGCTGTGGGAAGAGAGCCAGGGTGGCCACCCCACGTCCTGCACGAGGGGATGAGGTGCTGGGCTCTGCCACATCAGGGCAGTCTGAGCAGAGACCCCCCACCCCTGGCACGGCGGATCCGTGTGCCCTGCGCATCTCTCCCCCGCAGCAGTCGGGCAAGAGCTGGTCCCATCTCCCTCTCCACACCCCTCTTGATCTGCAACCCCCGCCCCTCAAAACCTTTCCACCGCTCTGCCTTCCAGGGACCCTTCCCCCACAAGCTCAGCCTTCCTCTCCCTCAGGTGCCCCCCCCGGGGCAGCCTCACCCTTAGGAGCCCTGCTAAGCCCCGGGCACCCCCACACCATCCCCTCTCCCCGGGGCACGGGGGGTCAGGTCGAAACCCTCGCCCACCTCACAGGGATAAGCAACCCCGATTGCTCGAGGGGTGGAGCGGTGGGGACCTGGGGGGGGTGTCTGTGGGGTTCTCACCCCAAGCAGGTGGCAGCCCCACGGCCCCTTTGATGAGGAGGAGGATGAGGGAGCAAAGCAAGAGCGAGTGCAGCTCGTTAATCCCCTGGGCTATTATCAGAGCCATAATCGGCTCAGGATGCAGCGGGCAATTGGCTCAGCCCCGGCCGGGGGGCACAGCCAGCGCCACCCGGGGGGCTTTGTACCCCCCAGCCCACCACGGGCACCCATGGGAGCTGCTCCAGGGTGGGTTTAGCTCCAGCTGTGGCACTGTCCTGTGTGGGCTTGCTCCCAGCACACCATGGCACGGGCAGCACGGGGCACAGCTTGTCACCAGAGTAGCCCACGATGCTCCCCCTGGCACTCCCATCAGCACCCCACAGCTCATCCCAGCACAGGACTGGCAGCTTCCCAAAGCATCTCCAAGCAAACCAAGCTCTGCCAAACCCCCACCACCAGCCCCCTCTGGGAGTTCAGTGCCACAGGCAGTTCCCAAGCCACTGGAGGCCAGGGCGGGCACTGTCTGGGTGCCACCAGCAGCACCAGATGAGCCTGGCGAGCAGTGAGAGCCAGGCAGGCTGGTTTGGGCACAGGACTGGGTGGTGGAAGAGGCCAGGATCCCACACCAGGGCTGAGGTTGCACATTCCTGGGTGAACCCTGTGCACAAATGTGTGTGAACTCTCCGCAGCAGTGCCCGGAGCTTCTTCCAACCTCCGCAGCTCCCACCCCTCCTGCTTCTCCCCAGCGCCAGCGCCAGCTCCAGCCCAGACCCACAGCATCCCCTGCAGCCAGAGCCCGGGGAACAGAGGCAAGTATCTGGGCACCCCTGGCAGCACAGAATCCCAGACTGGTTTGGGTGGGAAGCTCAGCTGGTTCCACCCCCCTGCAGGGAGCAGGGACATCAGCACCCAGAGCAGGGTGCTCAGAGCCCCTGAGCCAACCTCACCCGGGGTGGCTCCAGGGATGGGGCATCAACCCACTCTCAGGGCAACCTGGGCCAGGTTCTCCTGACCCTCAGCATCAAAAAGGAGGGAGAAATTTTCTCCCTTCTTTCCAGACTAAATCTCCTTCTTTGAGTTCAAATCCAACACCCCCTGTCCTCTCCCAACAGGCTCTGCTCAGAAGTCTGTCCCTGGCTTTCTGATTGGCTCTGAAAGGCCACCAGGTCTCCCTGGAGTCTCCAAACCCTGACAGCTCCCAGCCTTTCCTCACAGGAGATGGGATTCCAGCCCTCAGCTCACATCTGTGGCCTCCTCTGGACCTGCTCCAACAGGTCCTCATCCTTCTTGTGCTGAGCATCTCTTCCTCAGAGCACGAGGCAACACCCCAGGCAAACCCTGAACATGAGGGGAGGTGGCAGGAGCAGCGAGAGGGACGGGAGGGATGGCAGAACACCCTTGGGATGAGGTAGAACGGGGGGGGGGGGTCTTCCCACCCCCCAACCCCAGCCAGCTCCCTTGCTAAGCCCTGGGAAGCCCCATCCCTGCCCACAGCTGCCAGCTCCCAGCCCCCTGAGCCAGCAGGAGCAGCAGGCTCCGGAACAAAGGTCCCTTTAGAAGGGATCAGCATGGCCAGGGGACGCCCCCCCAGCCTTCCCCTAATCCCCCCAGCTGGCCCCAGTCCCCCCTCCCCCTCTTACACCACCCCACCGACAACAAAACCCCCGCTGCCCTCTGGACCAGCATCCTCCAGTGCCTGGCAACCGCCTTTCTGAGGGACACAAAGGGGGCTGGGGCTGCAGCCCCAGCTGCCACGTTTGCCACTGGAGACAGGGTGCCCAGGCCAGGGACCACTGCCCCAATCCAGGGGGGCACTGTGGGGGGATAGAGACACCTGGGGGAGAGCTGACCCCATTCCCTCCAGAGCCTCCAAGGCTCTCAGGAGGTGGCTGCAGCCAACCCTGTCCCCACTGTGCCCCAAACTGCCCCACAATGGAGGTGGGTAACTGTGGGGGGGGCTCCCTGAGCCCTCTGGGTGACACTTGCCCAACCCTTGCCAGGAGCAGCAGTTCAAGGGGCTGCCCTCACCCTTCCCCTACGCCCATGGCCCCTGCCCTCCCCTCCTCCCTGCCCAGCCTCCCAGAGGATTGAGAACAAGCCCCTGCTGCCATGGTGACAGCCACCAGCCCCCCTGCCCACCCAGCTCGACCTCATTACAGCCGCCAGCCCCCTTCCCCCAGCACATTCCACCCCCACCCCATCTCCACCGGCTCCCACAGTCCCCCGGGACAGGGGGAAGGGCTGTGGGCAGCTCGTCCAGGAGGCTCTTCCTGGGTAACTGGAGCTCCTGCAGCCCAGGGGCCCCTGACGCTGGGCTCAGGTAACAAGAGCCCAACCCCAGACCTCCCAGGAAAGCAGGTGCCTTGTTGTCACCTGAGGGTTCAGTTGTCACCGCCAGCTCCAGGCTGGCTGCAGAGCAAAGGTGGCTGGCAGGGGAGAGGGACCCAGGCACACCCTGGGAAGAGGCAGCAGCTCTGCCCGCAGCCAAGCCAGGCTCAAACCTCAGCCTGTTGCACACTTGTTAGTGCATTTCTGTGTTGTTTTAGGGGAAAGCAGGATTTGGCAGCGGGACAGGCTCCCAGCCCAGGGAGGAGCTGGTGCCCGTGGCCTCCCCAGCCCATCCTGCAGGAGGGTTTCAGTGACTGGTGGCCACAGGCCCAAAACCTCATCCAGCTGCCAGCCCACCGCTCCCTCCCCAGCATCCCCCGGAGAACAGTCGCCTTCCCCTCCATGCTCACAGGACTCCCTCTGGCAGGGATCCCTCAAGGTCTGCCCCTGCTTCCCTGTAAATACCCTGTAAAGAGCAGAATATCCCCCTCCCACGCTCCAGCCCTTCCCCAGCCCAGCTTTGCTCCAAATCCCAGCCGGCCCAACGCGGCCAATTAGCGGCTTCGCCAAAATCCCCTCCCCGGGCTCAACCTTCAAGCGACCCACGTGGGCCGGGGTGGCAGCCCCTGGGCACCCGCAGCTGGGGCACCCCTCTGCCACCCACCCCGCCGCGGCCAGGGGAGCGGGATGGGCAGCAGCGGGGATGTCGCAGCCTGGTGGTGCTGGGGGAGAGGAGAGAGAGTGGCCGGGAAGCTGCTGCCACCTTCCCTTCTGCTTGGGATCCCAACCCCACCGCCGGGCTGGGCACCCACAGCTCCTGTGGCACCCGTGGCGGAGACTCTGCCCCCGTTCTGGCGACCTCACCGGTGCCACCCGATCCCCTTGCGCCGCCCCGGAGGGTGATGAAGGTGCTCGGACATACGCAGCCCTGGGCTGGTGCCCGGCCAAGGATGGCGAGGCACCGTGGGGTGGGGTGGGGGGGCATCGCGTCCAGCTCCCGTCAGACCCCCCCGGGACTTACCCGCGTACTCCGGGTCCACCCGCGGCAAGTAGAGCCCGAACTTGATGAAGATGGGGAGGACGAATCCGAAGCGGACCCACTCGATCACGTAGAGCGGGGGTCGGGCGTCGTGGGCTCGCAGCAGGTCGCAGCCCAGCACCGCGCTCTCCCCGACTCGTCCCACCACGTCCCGGGACTCGCTCTGCCCGCTGCCTGCCGGGACCGATGCGGGAGAGCCAGGGGGGGGTGAGTCCCACGACCGGGACCCTCCCCGCGCACATCCCGACCCCCCGATGGCGGGGCCACCACGTGCTCCGGTTCCCGCCGCCTCCCGCCTCCCGGCACCGGCCAGACCGGTCCCGCCGACGGCTCCCCGGCCCCGCATCAACCCGCAGCCCCTTACCCTCAGCGCTGGCGCCGGCGAGCAGGCTGAGGAGGGCGGCTCGCAGCCACCACCGCATAGCCCACGGCCCCTCTCCGGCGGCGGCGGGTCGCCGTGGGGGCAGCGCTCGGGTTACCGGTGCTGGACGGGTCGCGGGGGGGGGTTGCGGATCCGACGCCTCAGGGCCCGTGAAACGGCGGGTTGAGCCCGGCTGCCCTCGGCGCACCGGCCCCGGGCGGGGGGCGCTGGCGGCTCCGGGTCCCGCCGCTCCTCATGCCCGGCTGCGGTTCCAGCCCCGCTCCCTTCTCCCCGCTTCGGCTCCGCTCGCTCGAGCTGCGGCCGCTGCCGGGCGGCCACAAACAAACCCGCGGCGCCGGGGAGGGGCCGCCCATGGCCGCGCCCCCCGCCTTCTATCCCGCCCCGCCCCGCGCCTTCTTCCCGCACCGCCCCGCGTTCTTCTCGTACCGCCCCCCGCCTTCTTCCCGCACCGCCCCACCTTCTTCCCGCACCGCCCCGCGCCTTCCTCCCGCACCGCCCCGCGCCTTCTTCCCGCACCGCCCCACGTTCTTCTCGTACCGCCCCCCGCCTTCTTCCCGCACCGCCCCACGTTCTTCTCACACCGCCCCGCGCCTTCTATCCCGCGCCGCCCGTTGCCGTGGGAACAGCCGATGGGCAGCCGGGCGCGGGGGAGGCCGCGGGGGCTGCTGGGAGTTGTAGTTCGGGACGGGGGTGGGATGCGGGGTGGGTGGGTGCGGTACCCCCGGGGACCGGGCACGGAGCGAGGGGCAGGACACGGAGAGGGGTGGCCAGGGATGTCACGCAGGCGCACACCCGCGCGGTGCCCGGCGGGGAGCGTTGGCAACGTGTGGCACCCGCCCGGGGTTGCTGCAGGCTGAGCCCCGCCGTGCCAAGCCATGCCACGCCAAGCCGTGCCAAGATGTGCCACGCAGAGCCGTGCAGACCCATGCCAAGCCTTCCTTGCCATGCAGAGCTTTGCCGAGCCTCGACAAGTTTTGCCAAGCCATCCTGAGCCATGCCAAGCTGTGCCACGCTGTGCCATGCTGAGCCACGCCAAGCTGTGCCAAGCCATCCTGAGCCATGCCGAGCCTTACCAAGCCATGCCAGGCTGTGCTGGGCTCTGCCAAGCCCTGCTGTGCTGTGCCAAGCTGTTCCCTGCTCTGCCAGGCCATGTCTGGGTGCTCATGGCTCAGAAGGGAGGATTCTTTGCTGGAAAGGAACAAATGCCAGGGTGGCCAGGCCCAGAGCGTGGTGGGAATGGAGTTAACTCCAGTTGGTGGCTGGTCACTACTGGTGTCCCCAGGGCTCAGGGCTGGGGCCACTTCTGCTCCATGTCTTTGTCATGGGCGAGGGAATTGAGGCATCCTGGGTGAGTCTGCAGCTGGCACTGAGTTGGGTGGAGTGTTGATGGGAGGGTGGGAGGCTCTGTAGAGGGGCTGACCAGGCTGGACTGATGGGCTGAGGCCAGTGGGATGAAGGTCACTAAGTCAAGGGCAGGGTCCTGGGTCACTGCAACACACCCGGCTGGGGCAGAGTGGCTGGAAAGTGCCTGGCAGGAAAGGACCAGGAGGGTTGGTTGGCTGGAGATGAGGCAGAGGGTGCCCAGGTGGCCACGAAACACCAGCACCCTGGCTGTGGCAGCACCGGTGTGGGCAGCAGGGGCAGGGCAGGGATTGTCCCCCTGCACTGGGCACTGGGGAGGCTGCCCCTCAAATCCTGGAGGCAGTTCTGGGCCCCTCACTCCCAGCAGGACACGGAGGGGCTGGGAAAGGGGCTGGAGCTGGGAAGGGTCTGGAGCAGGAGTGTGGGGAGGAGCAGCTGAGGGAACTGGAATTGTCCAGCCTGGAGAGCAGGAGGCTCAGGGGAGACCTTCTGGCTCTGGCAGCTGCTGCCAGGAGGCTGGAGCCAGGGGGGGTGGGGATCTGCTCCCAAGGAACCTCCAGCTGCCCCAGGGGGGGTGAGCTTGGAGCTGAGGGACAATTTCTCCCCCTCCAGGGCTGTCCAGGGGTGTCCCAGGCTGCCCAGGGCAGGAGTGGAGTCCCCGTGACCCCTGGAGGGGTTTCCCACTGGTCAGTGGTGCCCTGGCAGCGCTGGGGCACCGTTTGGACTCGATGATCTGAAAGGTCTCCTCCAACCCAAGACGCTTCTGTGGTTCCCCTCTCCTGCATCCCGCCAAGCCCAGCCGTCCCATGCCATGCCAAGCCCAGGGGAGGTGGCACACGTGGGAGCGAGGGGCACCCCCGTGAGCAGTGGCCACGCCGGGGCTCCCCACTCGCCCTCGTGCCCCGGCCGTCCCCTCTCTAATCCCATCCTCAACGGATCCCTGCGCGGGGACGGCCACCGCCGCCGTGTCCCCGTCCCGCCAGCCTGAGCCGGAGCTGGGCTGCCCGCCAGGCCAGGGGGGCTCCGGGAGGCCTCCTGAGACTGACCCGGGGAGGGGACACCCCCCACGTCCCCTCGCCTCCATGGCGCTTGGCATCGGGGGTCGGGCACGGCCGGGCTGGACCACGTGCCCGGCTGCTGTCCGGTGGCACCCGCGGGTCCTGGGGGTGGCACCGAGTGATGGGGTCGAGGTTCCCGGGGCAAACCCTCAATCTGGCTCCCCCTCGACCCCTTCCTTGGGACGAAGGGTCTGCGGTCCCCCCCGGGCAGCCCGGCCTGGCCCGGCCCCCTGAGCCCGGGAGACTATTAAGGACAGAGCTAAAGTAAGAGGAGTTAAAGTAAATAATTCTGCGGGTAAGCTGCTTTCCTGCATCTCCCGGGCCCATGTGAGTCCTGGGCTCCCGCAGGCTTAGGAGCTGCTGCTGGACAGCGCTGCCCCATCATCCCCATCCCCACCATCCCCATCCCCACCGTCCCAGTGCCCCCCGCTCAGTGCTGGGCTCTCCCACCACCCCCCAGCCTGTGGTGCCCCCCCCTCCAGGGTCCATCCCAGGACCTCCCCAGGTCCTCGTGTGGTGTCGGCCGGAGCTGGGGAGCTGCTGGTGGAACACGGGTGCTCCCAGAGGTGCCACCCCCGAGGGCCACGGGCACCAGGCAGAGCCAGGGTGCTACCCCGGGACAGTCCTGTCAGCGGTGCACGGTGCCAACCCCCAGGGCTTTGCTCCTGAGGGGAGATGGTGGGATTTGGATGTTTCAGAGCAATGTTTGGGGGCTGTGGAGCAGAGGTGATGACCCTGGGCACAGCTCTGAGGTCCAGCGAGTGCCAGGTGCCCCCCCCGGGGCCATGTGCCACATGCCCGGGCATGGGGACGGCGACACTTCTTGCACTTCGGATTTAAATGCCACCAAGGTTAGGAGCAGCTTGAGAAGAGATTTTCAGGATTGGACTTTTGGAAAGAGATGCCAGAATTCCATCCAAGCTACTCTTTTAGCATCGACGTCCTGGGCTGGCCCTGAGCACGGGAAGCAGCTGCCACCCTCCGTGTGGCATCGCCGCTTCGGCGGGCGACCAGCCCCCTTGGTGCCAAGGATGGAGGCTGGGCACAGCCCGAGAGCCAGGATCCACCAGGGTGGGACAGCAGAGCCACGGGCGGGCGACCAGCCCCCTTGGTGCCAAGGATGGAGGCTGGGCACAGCCTGAGAGCCAGGACCCACCAGGGTGGGACAGCAGAGCCACGGGCGCCCGCGCTGCCCACCCGTGCCCGCCACACGGACCCGCAGAGAAGCCAGGGGAGAGTGTTTTAATGTGTCAGGGGGCACACACTGGCACCACAGGGTGGGCAGGGTCCCTCATCATCCTGGGAGTGACCATCTCCATCGGATCCAGGGAGAGGGCGCTGCTCACGTCTCCTCTGTGTCCTCTCCGGCGCTGCTGTGCCACAGATGCCAGTGGTGAGGCGGGCTTCGGGGGCTGCAGTTCCCAGCATGCCCACACAGCCCCGGGGGGCACCTACCGAAGGCTCCGGCAGAACTCGGTCACCGCTCGTTCCTGCTCCCGTGTCTCGATGGAGCCGGGACGCAGGCGCCGGATCTCCCGGACGGCGTCAACGCCGCTCAGCCCCCGCGCCTTGGCCAGGTAGCAGGCCAGCATGGTGCCCGTGCGGCCGTGCCCCAGCATGCAGTGAACTGCCACCGCCTGCCCGGCAGCGCCGCGCCCTCAGCTGGCACCGCCGCCGAGGGACGCGGGGGGCCCTGGCGTGGGGGGCCCTGCTGAGGGTGTCCCTGATGTGGGTATCCCTGCCATGGGTGTCCCTAACATGGGTGTCACTGCTGAGGGTGACCCTGCCAAGGGTGTCCCTGATGTGGGTGTCCCTGCCAAGGGTGACCCTGCCATGGGTGTCCCTGATGTGGGTATCCCTGCCATGGGTGTCCCTGCCATGGGTGTCCCTTCTTTGGGTGTTCCTGCCAAGGGTGACCCAGTGAAGGGTGTCCCTGCCATGGGTGTCCCTGCCATGGACAACCCTGCTGCACCCCTCCCCAACATCATCCCCTGGCGTGGCCAGCGCTCCCTCCCCTGGCATGACTCCCCTCCAGGTGCCACCTCCTCTCCAACCACACTGTAACCCCCTGGATGTCACCTCCCCACCCCGTGCCACCCAACTGGCCGTGACCTGCCCCCCTCCGCCGTACCTCGCCCTGGGCATTGGCCTCGTCCACCAGCTGCAGGAAGCTGTGGATCTGCTGGGGTGTGGGCGGGGTGAAGTCGGGCACTCGGAGGCGGTGCAGGCGGACGTCGGGGCAGCAGCCGTGGTGTGGAGGTGCCCTCTCTGTCAGAGACACCAGGTGCCTCACGCCCTGGCCCAGCAGGAACCGGTAGTGCCCGGGCTCCCGCGGCATGGCCAGTCCCGCCAGGCGCCCCTCTGACACCCACGAGAAGTTGGGGGGCTCGGATGCTCCCATCGCCTGTGGGGACCAGAGTCACGCTCTGGGGACAGGATCCCTGGGCCAGGACCCTGAGGAATACCCAGGAGGCTGTTGCTGGACCCCACACAACTCCCCAGCCAGGGCTCTAGGGGACTGAAACCCCCTGAAACAGCAGCTCAGCCTCCCTGGACCCCCCAACCCCCAGTTCAGCCTCCCTGGGACCCCGTGATCCCCAGTTCAACCTCCCTGGGACCACCCGACCCCCAGTTCAACCTCCCTGGGACTCCCAGTTCAGCCTCCCTGGGACCCCTGATCACCAGTACAGCCTCCCTGGGACCCCCCAACCCCCAGTTCAGCCTCCCTGGGACCCCCTGACCCCCAGTTCAGCCTCCCTGGGACTCCCAGTTCAGCCTTCCTGGGACCCCCCGACCCCCAGTTCAGCCTCCCTGGGACTCCCAGTTCAGCCTTCCTGGGACCCCCCGACCCCCAGTTCAGCCTCCCTGGGAC
>VYZU01032439.1:12219-28941 GCA_013401355.1 Ceyx cyanopectus
CCCCCCCGGCCCAGATTCTCCCCTGCCCAGGGCCCCCCCTGTGGCATGTGAGGCTGTGAGGGCGCTGGGCAGGGGGGTCCCTGGTCTCTGTCCCTCTGCCTGGCCCCAGTGTCCCCAGGACAGGAGCAGGTCCCTGGAGCAGCCCCGTCCCCCTTTGTCCTCTCACCCCAACGGGTTTCCTGAGCCCGGGGTTAATTACCTGAGCCCCACTGAGCCTGGGTGGGCGGGCTGCAATAGTCCAGGTGAAGACCCTCGTTGCTTTTCAAACCGTTTAATGCTGGGTGGCTTGGGGGGAGGTGACGTGGCAGGGAAATGGAAGGGGACAGGGACACAAACCCCAGCCCTTGCCCACGCTGCAGGGCCAGGACTTCCTGCTGAACCCAAAGCCCACGATGCCAGCGGGCAACTCCGGGCTGAGGCAGAGGCCAGGGGCACTTCAACGGGCACAAACCTGCTGGGCCACCTAGAACTGGCATTTTCTGGGTGGAGGTTTGAAGAGGAGGGGCTCATCCTGCCCCTCGGTGGTGTGGGCTGGGTGAGGTGGCTGCAGGACCGTGGCGCACGGTGAAGTTCTGCTGCTCCAGTTTCTCCCTCACCAGCCTTTGGTCGGTTGGGGGAACTCAACGACTCCCTACACCAGGTCTGGTGACAAAGAGGCAGCTGGTCCCACCATGTGGCCCCCCCACGAAGTCCCCTGAGGGGCAACAACTGCAGCAAAGAAGCCACCAACCCACGGGTGGCCTCCAGCATCAGACCTGGAGGTGGCTCCCAGCACCAAGCCTGGCACCAAGGCTGTGACATGGGCTGGGGTGGTGAGGACGAGCTGTGCCCTTGTACCCAGCCACCCCCTTCATCCTCTGCCCTACTGTCTTTCCACAGGTGGCCGTGGTGGTGCCCGGGGAGCCTGCAGATGGAGGTGCCAAGCAGGTCTTGTTGAAGGAGCAGAAGAGAAGGGTGTTGTCAGGGCATTTCTGTGAGGGTTGTGGCTTTTTTCCTTCTCCAGGAGCTCCCGGGGGCTGAGCCAGGCTGCGTGTCACTCAGGTGGGTGGACACGGCAGGGTGGCCACGCCATGGGGTGGGGGGAACACCAAGGGACCATGGTGATCCCTCCACAGACCCTTCTTCTCTTTCTGCTGGTGTGCCCAAGGATGCTGGAGCTGCCTGCCCTGCTGTGCCAGAGGCAGCAGCCTGTTGGGAGGTGCCTGGTCACGGGTGGCATCCCGGGAGGGCAGCAGCTGGTGGTGCAGGGTGGGCCTGGACCCGGGCAGTCACTTCTGCAGCACCCAGAGGGAAGGGCTGTGGAGGGGCAGTGCCCCCGTGTCCCAGCCCATGGGAACCCAGTGTCTCCACCACATCCCCTGCCCTGTCACACCCTCCTTTGTGCAGCCTGGTGCATGCCCGTGCCACCCAGCACTGCCACCGCATCTCCAGTGTGCCACGCTGCACCCACTGCACCCACATCACCCCCACTGCACCCACATCACCCCCACTGCACCCACTGCACCCCCACTGCCCCGTGTCCCTCTGCACCCACTGCGCCCATTGCCCCATGGCCCTCTGCACCCACATCATCCCCACTGCCCCATGGCCCTCTGCACCCACTGCACGCAGTGGGGGGTGGGTGACAGGGATGGGTCCCACATCCTCGGGGGACTGCACCAAGCCCCTGCCTGCCCGTCTCTAATCCCTTCTGCCTTGTCCAGTGCTGGAGCTGCTGGATCTGTGGCCACATCAGCTCGGGGGAGTGTGGGGGAATGGGTGCCCCAGGTGGTGACAGGCTGGTGGCAGGTGCTGGTGGCAGGCTAAGTGGTGCCCCCAGCTCTGGCCAGGACGGGGCACAGAGAAGGGGCTGCTGAGGCAAAGGGTGGGCGGGATGGGGATTGCTAAAGGGGATGGGGAGGGGAACGAGGTGGAACCCAGCCCCAGATTGCAGCACCTCTCACGTCCCCAGCACCTCCCGGAGCCGGGGCTTCACCACCACGTCCCCCTTCAGCTCATAGCTCAGGCTCTTCCAGGCCAGGATGGCTGGTGGCAGGCGCAGGGACTGGTAAGCCGCTCGCATCTTCTCCGGGGACAACCCCACGTCCCACAGGTAGACGTCGGCCAGCTCTCCGGAGAAGGAGTTGTAGACATCAAAACCTCCCCCGAAGGCATCCTGCTCCTGCCCCAGCATGATGGCAGCTTCCACCCCCACGGCGTAGCCCCTCTGCAGCCCCTTGCGGGGCCAGGGCTTCCCGTTGAGCCAGAACTGGGCGACGCCGGCGGCCGACTCCCAGCTGGCGCAGACGTGCTCCCAGTCCCCGCGGCCCTCGGGCACGCGGAAGCTGACCGACTTGCCCCCCACGTAGAGCCGGTACTCGCTGGGCTTGGGCTTGATCAGCAGGATCTCGTTGTCCTGAGCCTTGGTGGCGTAGGAGAAGAGGCTGTAGGGCCGGCTCAGGTCGGTGTAGGACCTGAGGCACACGGTGAAGTTGTGCAGCGGCTGCTCGAGCTTGGCCCTCAGCACCACGTAGGCGCTGCTGGGATCCTTCCGGAAGACAAACACCTTTCGGTAGAGGTCTGGGGAAGGAGAGGTGGGATGTGCTGGGAGGTTGGGGTGTCCTGCAGCCCCACCACACTGCCTCTGAACCTTCCTCCGTCCTCCCCCCCGTCGCCGACTCCACATCCCCGCTGTCCCTTTGGCTGACCCCAGCCTTGCTCCAGCGTCCTCCAGCCCTGCTGACTGGCCTCTGGAAGGAAGCAGAGAGCTCCGGGAGCTGCTGCCACATCCCCCTCCACGGACCTGCCCCACCTTGTGCTGGCTTCTCCCCTCGTGCTGGCTTCTCCCCTCCTACCTTCCTCGGCCACCATCCCCGAGAGCCCGGCCAGGATGGCGAACCAGAGCCGCAGCTGGCGCATGGTTGGCACTGGGAGAGGAGCAGCCTTGGCACAGAGCTGCTGCCTGCTGGGTTTATTGGGCCGGAGGGTGGGAGGGGAGCTGGGTGCCCCCCAATCCTGTTGCCAGCAGCCCGGCATGCCCGGGAGGAGCGATTTCACACTGTCATGTGGATGTGCCACAGGACCGCGGGTCACCCGCCTGCACGGGGCCCCCCCTGGCGCTGTGCCCGAGGCCACCCGGGTGATGGGGTCACCCGGCCTTGTGGCTTCACCGCGGTCCTCTCCTCCCACCCTCCCCCCCGGCAAACCCCCCGTGGGAGCGAGAACAGGCAGGAGGCACAGGGGGAGTGGATCCCTCACCACGTGTGGCAGGGCAATGTCGGGATGCCCTCAGCTGCAGGAGGCTCCCCCCTCACTGGGGATGATGTGGGGCTTGTTCCCCACTGAGTTTAGCCAGGATGAGCCCCCAGGTCCCACACGGAGCCACGCTGGGTGCTGGACCCCATGGGTGGGCAGGTCTTAGCCATGGGCTCACTCTCCTCCATCACCCAGCTTTCCATCCACACCCACTTTGCATCCCTTGTGACCGCACGTGGCAATCCCACGTGGGCCGTGGCTCCGCGATCACCCCGCTTCCCACTGATGGGCTGCAGAGCTTCACGAGGAACTTCTCCTGCTCATTTGGAGCCACGAGGAGCACACACCTCCCACTTCCCGCCCTCCGGGCCACGGGAGCCTGGCCAGAGATGATGGATGTCGACCTCGTGCCTCCCCCAGCACCTCCCAGCCCCCCTGCCAGTGACTGAGCTTGGTGAGCAGCTCTGACAGACGTGTGTATTGTGCACAATTCCCGCTGCCTCATCTTGGACACGACGCTTATCTCGACTTGTCAGGAGGGAGGGAAAAATCCTCCATCGCTTCACATCTGCTGAAATATCCTTGTGGTGCTTCGGGGGGCTGGGGGTCCCCATGGGCACAAGCCTGGGGCTGACACCCCCTCCCTGCGGGATGCCTGGGACACCCCAGGACTGTTTCCATTGAGTGAACTGGGGCACCCAGCCCCACGCGGTGGGGCTGAGACCCCAGGGCAGGGCATGGAGGGCTCCAAGCTGGGCTGAGACCCCAGGGCAGGGCATGGAGGGCTCCAAGCTGGGCACGTAACATGCCCGCGTCACCCTGGGTCCCGGGGGAACATCGCTGGTGGGGCCGCTGTGGGGAGAGGGCACCGTGCTGAGGGCCAGGGGCCGGTGTCAGGCCCTCCGCCGCAGCACCAGGAGCTCAGCAGCTGGCGCTGGTGCCCGCCTGGCATCGGCGGAGCCGGGTGGCCAGCAGGACCGCGGGCCCCAGGCCGCAGTGCAGGACCCCCAGCCCCTCACTCAGCCCCAGTGCGTAGTCGAAGCGCTCGAAGGTGAGGCAGGTGGGCTGCAGCAGCTGGGCGTGCAGGAGGAAATCCATGGCCAGCCCCACGCCGTGGGGCATCCAGAGCACGAAGAAGAGCCAGCTCACGGCCATGCCCGGCTCCCAGCCCGCCCGCAGCTGCGGCACGGCCAGCATGGCCACCAGCAGCGCGGCCGGCAGCAGCAGGAAGAGACAGAGGCAGAAGGTGAGGGGCAGCAGGTACGCTGGGGACAGGACGTCCACGCTCCGGCGGATGCAGCTGGTCTCCGGAGCCGCCACCGTGCCGCCCGCCAGAGCCGCCGGTGTCGCCAGGACCAGCGCCCCGGCCCACACGGCCACGGCCAGCCGCCGGCTCCGCGGGTCCCAGCGGCACCAGACGGTGCTGCAGGAGCCGCTGCCCACCAGCAGCCCCTGCACGAAGAGGCTCCAGTGCCACAGCAGGTGGGTGAGCCGGCACAGCCCGCTGCCCAGCCGCCAGCCCTGCCCGATGCCGATGGCCACGGCCGGCAGCAGGGCGGCGAACAGACCCGTCCCCACCGCCAGCTGGGCCACCAGGGCTCGGCTCTGCGGCCAGCCCCAGCAATGGGGCCGCTTGACCAGTGCCACCAGCAGCGCCACGGTGCCCACAGCAGCCACGGCACAGGTGACGGCCAGGAAGGTGGGGGCCACGCGCTGGAAGAAGGGGCAGTACTGGTTGTGGCAGGGCGCGGCGTCGTAGTCCAGGAAGGTGATGTTGCTGTCGTCCAGGAAGGTGAAGTCGCTGTCGTCGTAGGAGAGGTTGCCCATGATGTCCAGCAGATCCTGGGAGGTTTCACTCTCCAGGATGCTGGGGCTCTGTGAAGAGAGCAGCGGGCATCAGGCGGGGGCATTCCTGGCCCACGGCAGGTGGCTGTGTCCTGTGGCACTGCCTGGGACACCCTCTCCGAGGGGTCACCACCCCCCACCGTGGAGCTGCCGCTGCGCCTGCTGCCAGGGGATGGACTCACAGCCCCCGTGTGGGCTGAGCCCGGCGATTTATCAGCAAGGAACATGTTGCAGGGACAGGGGGATGCCACCAACAGCCGACACCTCGGGGTGTGGGACTGTCCTGGGTTTCCACAGGGCCGTGACGGGGGGGTTGTAGACGCGCCGGTGGAATTCCCACCGAGCCATCTGCAGCCAAGTGTTTGCTGGCAGTGCCCTCGGCGAGCTGCAGCCCTGCTCAGCACCACGTGCCCGCACGGCCCCATCTCTCGTGTCCGGCAGGGTGGCAGCAGCAGGGGAGGGGAAGGGCACTTACCACCGGGATGCAGTTGCCCATGATGGGGTGTCCTGGGATGGCACCCGCTCCTCGGCGTCCGGGCTCTCAGACGGGTGCTGCTGTGATGGCACAGTGCTCAACCCCACGTGTTTGCTGCAGGGCACGGTGCCCAGCAGTGCAGGCTCCGGGCTGCAGCTCCAGGGGTGCAGCTCTGGGGTGCCTGTTCTCCGGTGGGTGCCACACACAGGGGTGCTGGGTCTCCGAGAGCCGCGGTGCCCGCCCGCGCTCGCTCTCCCTCCGCTCCTCCCGCTCCAAGGAGAGGTGAAGAGCTGCAGTAACGAGATAAGAGCTGCCTCGTTAACTGCAGCCCTCCCAGCCTGGCAATCCCCTTTGCCAGGGCCTAGAAGGAAACAGGGGGAGGGGGTCACCGCTGCCGGTAAAGCCGCTGAGCCGTTGGGGCAAGCCAGCAATTTCTCGAGCAGGAAACAATCACTTCTTGGCAGAACACTTTAAATTAATTAGGAATTGTTATTTCCAGGCGCCCTGGCTGCGGGGATGCTCCTGCTGCTGGCTCTGGCGGGCGCAGAGTTTCATCCCAGGGATGCTGGCTGAGTGGGAGCCTGGCCCCAGGGCACGGGGTGGGTGCTGCGGGTGCAGGATGCGGGCGGCTACCAAGGGGACCCGGGGCATGAGGCGCTTCCCAGCTCCTGCACAGCGAGGAAAACATCTGCAGCTCTTCCTCAGGACGCCCTGTTCGGAGGCCAGATCCTGTGGGGCACTGGGGCTGAGTCACAGGCTCCCTGGGCTGCTGCTGGCAAGCGCTTGGTGGCTCTTGTGCCTGGTGGGAGCATCCCCTGGAGTGTGGAGGGGTTGGTGTTGGTGGGGGGCTCAGGGAGTTTGGACTGAGGGTTACTGTGCGGGGGGGAGCGGTGGTTTGGGAAGAGCTGAAGGGCAGGGTCTGGGTGTCTGCAGTGGGGATCTGGGGGGATTTGGGGGTGAAGGGCTGCACGGTGAGGCTGGGGACTGCACTGAGTCCCTGAGGGGGTTGAGGTCTGGCTCTGTGGGCTCAGCCACATCCCTCCCATGCTGAACACCGGAAGAAACTGAGTTGCACCCCCCCCAGCCTCGGTGTTCCCAGCTCCCCCTCACCCCAGGGAAAGGTGCCAACCCCTTCCCAGGCCCCGTCAGAAGCAGAGACGCAGCAGGCAGGTTAACGTGTGTAATCCAGATATATTTATAGGATTATTTTTCCGAGATTAGCACAGGATATTAGAAAGGTTATAAAGTCACATCGACGTTCGTTGCCTCCCTTTTATGTACATACAAGAACACAGCACAACAACACAGACCGTCCTCTGCCCTGCCCCGCGGCCGCCCCACGGTGTCTCCAGAGCTCCCTACAAATATGGCTTTCGTGTCTATTGAGAGTTCAGTGCCGGCTTCACGGGGTCCAGCCAGCGGCAGTGAACAGGCCTGGCTGCCAACGGGACCCACTGGGGGTCCCAATCCAACTTGCCCCTCCTCCCCAGTGCCAGCCCGGGCTTTGTCCCGGTTCAGATGCCCCAGGCCCGGCATGGTTGACTGCAGTGGCACAGGGTGGACGTGGAGCTGCCTGGTGCCCAGTGAGGACCCCCCCCCCCCCCCGGGCCAGGCCGGGGCTTGGTCCGGGTCAGATGCCCCAGGCCCGGCATGGTTGACTGCAGGGGCACAGGGGGGGCGTGGAGCTGCCTGGGGCCCAGTGAGGGCCCCCCCCCCCCACACATCCAGTTCCCAAGGGGATGCTGAGGGAGCTGCCTGGGGCTCTCCCAGCCGGGTGGTGACACCCTCTCTGGCTTTGCTGGGGGCCAGCAGGCAAGGGCAGGGACCCAGTGTCCCCTGTGACATCATGTCCCTCGTGTCACCACCCAGCACCCCCTGCCCCCCTCCACCACCAGCATCACTGTGCACCCCGCTGCCTGCCGGCACCCTGTGGCATCACCCCCATCAAGGTGAAGCTTCCAGCCCCCTGCACGGAACCCACGTCACCTCTGGTACTCACCACGTGCTGTACCCACCCCCCTAGTGACAGCCCTGCCCCCCGCTGTCCCACGGCCCCAGCTGCTGTGCCCCGGACCCCAGCACAGGGTGTAGCCCCTCCCACCCATCACCCTGACACCCCCACGGCGTGGTGCAGCTCACCTCTCACACCCACTGAACACCCGTGGCGGTCCCTCTGCGTGCCCGTGACACGGTGTTATCTGTCTGGGGTGTACCTGTCACCCCAGAAGCCTGGACACGCAGTGTACCCCACCACACCTCACACCTGGGACATCAGCTGTTCCCCCAGGGCCTCAACCTTGGGGAGGTTTCTCCAGCACACTCATGATGGGGGGTGCTCCACCACCCCCTCACACTGGTGGCACGGTGGGCACCCCATGGCCACACCCTGGCAACACTGTGACCTGCCCCTGCACCACTGTGTCCCCGTCACCCCTTGAGCTCATCCCACAGCAGCTCCCTCTCGAGCTCATCCCACAGCATCCCCCTGTTGAGTTCATCCCACAACATCCCCCTCTTGAGCTCATCCCACAGCATCTCCCTCTTGAGCTCATCCCACAGCATCCCCCTCTCGAGCTCATCCCACAGCATCTCCCTCTTGAGCTCATCCCACAGCATCCCCCTGTTGAGCTCATCCCACAGCATCCCCCTGTTGAGCTCATCCCACAGCATCCCCCTTTTGAGCTCATCCCACAGCATCTCCCTCTCGAGCTCATCCCACAGCATCTCCCTCTCGAGCTCATCCCACAGCATCCCCCTGTTGAGCTCATCCCACAACATCCCCCTCTTGAGCTCATCCCACAGCATCTCCCTTTCCACACGTGACCTGGACTGTCCATCACCTGGCGACAGGTGGCACGGGGTGTCCAGCACCTGGGGGGGTGGCTCCACTGCTACCATTGCATCTATCAAAGCCCTTTGGCTCCTGCTTGCAGCTGTAGCCTCATGTTCATGGCCCCACCACTCCCAGGACCCCCAGGGCTCAGACCCTGGCTGCAGTGTGACAATAGCACCACCTGGGATGAGACCTGGCCCCGTCCTCTGCCAACATCCCACTCCAACGCCAGCTGTGCCCAGTGCTCCTGGTGCTGCCCCTGCCACGTCCCGGGCCACGCAGCATCTCAAAAAGGCCAAACCCTAATTCTTAATTCCAGGGCAAATCCACTGGGAAGGAACCTGCCACGGCTGTGCCCGTGCTGGCTCGAAGGGGCACAAACCTCCCTGTCCATCCTCAGCTCCCAGTTCCCTTTCCCTCCGGATCAGTTCACCCCTTTCCCTCCCATACCCCTGGACTGCTGGGGGTTTTTTCTCTGTAACCATCTACAGCACGTAGACTTTACAACAGAGAGGAAATTGTACTGGAAAACAACGTCCTTGCATTTTTATTTGAAGGAATTGCGTCCGTTCCATAGTGGATGTGAAAAGATCTTCGGCCAAGCGTCGGGGTCGCGGCGTCGCCGTGAGCTCGTGGGCAGTGAGCAGCCTCCGTCGGCCTCTGCGGGGTCACCTCCGGCTGCAGCCCCTCGGGAGGAGCCTGGAGCTCCCTCCCTCCTTCCCGCTGGGACTCCGGGCCAACCGTCCTCCTCCGGGGGTGATGGGGAGTGAGGAAGAGCACGGGGAAAACAAGCGTTTGCTTGGCCGCGGTGGCACGGTGGCGATGGGCACTGAGGCTCCCCTGACGCGCCCCCCGCCCGCCGTGGAGCCCGACGCGCCCCTGAGCCTCCCCACCCCGCAGCCTGCCACCATCCCAGGCCTCCTCTTCCTCGGCTGCTCAGCTCCAGACTCCTTCCAGCCTCCTGCCCTGCGATGGTTTCCCCAGGGGCATCCCGCTTCTGCCAGGGGAGATGGGTGGCAGGGGCGCGGTCTACCCCACGGGCACCCGGGAGTGGCAGAGGACACAAGTTCTTCCTCTGCCCCGCATTCCTTGGGGCTTCTGCTCCCTGCTGGAGGAGCCCCCTCCTCTGGGCAACCCAAAATCGAAGGGGTGCCCAGTCAAAGGGGGGCTCCAGCAAACCCCTCGTGCACAGACCGAGAGATGCTGAGATCCTGGGAAGCTGGAGAACCTCGTCCCGAGGGTGAGGGACGGGTCCTGGCTCCCTGGGGCTGGGGGCATCTGGCAGATGCTGGAGCAGCCCCATCCCCTGTCTGGGTGGTTGGCGTGGGCCAAGCAGATCCCGGGCTCATGCTGGAGCGGTTGGAAAAGATTTTTGGATTTGTTGTGGAAAAGACAGTGAAACAGGCAGGAGAAAGGACGAGCTCCCCCCCCAGGCCTCCTTGGACACCCCCAAACCACCGAGACACCAAACCCGAGTGTTTCAGCTGCTGTTGGCTGCAGCCCTTGGAGCTGAGACCTTTTCCAAGCTCAGCCCTGCCCTGGGGAGGTGCCAGCGAGGGAAGGGGGAGGGACAGTCCAAGGAGCAGACCCCGGGGAAGCCCCTCACTCCACATCCCCTCGGCTGGAGCAATCCCAGACTTCGTGATGCTCCAGGCTGCTGGTGCTGGGGAGCAGGTTGTCTCCAGCTCATCTCCCCTGGTGTCACCCTGCGTCAGCTCTGGGTGAAGCACCCTCAGGGTCTAAAACACCTTCCCACAGACTCTGGAGACCCCAGAGCAAACCCAGTTTAGAGGGAACTGGTGATGGCCTCAGGTCCCCCCCCACCCCCGTCTCTCCCAGCGCAGGTGACCTCCCGCACTGAACATCTCAATAGATGCTTTAAATTGACATTTCCAATCGGAGAATTTGTAAAGTTGGGGCTTTTTCTCTGGATTCACCCCCGAAAACCTCTGCCCTCCCCCCTCCCACTGGTGTGGAACCGGGGAGCTGCAGCACTGGGCAGCTCCCAGTCTCTCCGGGGGGGATCCTCAGCGGTTCCCACCCTGGAAGCTCAACCCCCCCCCTTGACACATTTAACCACACGAGGACAGCTCTCCTCCCAAACGGACACTGCTCGACAAGAACCACCAAGGATAAAATCAGGGTGGGGGGGGGACACGGGGCCCTTCCTCTGCACAGATGCTGCCCGTCGGCATCCCCGCGGGGCTCCGCTCTCGGTGCCACCCGCCCGCCCCGAGCTCGCACCGGGCACCTGCAGCTGATTTTATCCTTGGCCGGCCCAAAGAAACCAAACCGGAGAGAAACGAAGGAAAGAGCTACATCAACCCCAGCCCGACACCCCGACCGAGGGGCCCGAAGCAAAGAGCAAGTCACGAAACCAAAGCAAAGGTCCAAAAGGAAAGAAGGAAAAGTCGCTCACTCACTGGCCGGTCCGTGTTCGGCGCGGGGATGGAGGTGCAAGCAAAGCAAATGGGGCCGGGGCTTTCGCCCTCTGCAGCGATCACGTTTTGTACAAGTTCAAGAAGCTTCACGTCTCTAGCCCGGGTCTCTCTCTCTCTGCTCTCTGTCCATCCATCCATCCATCCCTCTGTCTGTCCGTCGGCCTGCGGCCGGGCGCCAGAGAAAAGCCGTCGGGTGGAGTGCGTGTTGGGGTTGGGTTTTTGGGGGGGGGTTCGTTGGTCTCGTCGCCTGTTTCCGCCGGGGTTGGGGTGTGGGGGGGTCTGGTGGCTCCCGTTTCTCTCTCTCTCTCTCTCTCTCTCTTCTCCCGACGCCGCCCCTAGATGAAATACTCCTTCTTGTCGTCCCCGCCGGCCTGGCCGCCCTCGGCGTTGATGATGGCGGTGTCGGCGTCCGGAGCGTCGTCAGAGCCCTTGGCCTCGTGGGTCAGGTACGTACCTGGGGTGGGGAGGGAGAAGAGGGGGTTACCGTGTGGGTTTTGGGGTCCTGCCGGCACCGGGGTGGGCTGGGCTGCCTGGAGGGGTGTCCCCAGGGCTTGGCCGGAGAGCAGAGGTGAGAGGAAAGTCCTTTGGGTTTGGGCTGAAATGGAAAAAGTCACCGGGTTGCCTTCAGGACAAGACCCTGCCTGGGGATCTCCCCCCTCACCTGCTCTGCGTAGGATCCTGGCAATGTCTGGGTGAAGGGAGCTCCAGAGCTCACCCAGCCCAACCCCTGCTGGGAGCAGGGACATCTCAACTAGAGCAGGGTGCTCAGAGCCTCCTCAACCCCACCTGGGATGTCTGCAGGGATGGGGCCTCCACCACCTCCCTGGGCACCCTGCTCCAATGTCCACCACTCCGCTGGGAAACAACTTCTGCCTCAGTTCTCATCCCAATCCACTCCTTGCTCATTTCAACCATTGCCCCTTGGCTTTTCACTGCAGGCCTTTGCAAACAGCCCCTCTGCAGCCTTCCTGGAGCCCCTGCAGGCACTGGCAGGTGCTCTAAGGTCTCCCCAGAGCCTTCTCTTCTCCAGGCTGAACAACCCCAGCTCCCTCAGCCTGTGCTGGGAGCAGAGCTGTTCCAGCCCCTGAGCATCTCCGTGGCCTCCTCTGGCTCCAGCAGCTCCAAGTCCCTCCTGTGCTCTTCTGAACATGTCTCTTGCCCTCCCCACCACCTGCTGCTCCCCGCAGCCCTGACCCTGCTCCCCCTCAGAAGTCTGCAGATGGGTTTTCTCTCCGTCTGCGGGAGGCTCCTGGAGCCGGGGGGCGTCGGCAGCGGCCCTGCGGGGCTCGGGGGGCAGGGATGGAGGCTCTTTACTCACACAGCACCTCCTCGGGGGTTTGCCGATGTCCGGATGGGACCGTCTCCCCGTGTCTTATGCACATACCTGCTGGGCGGATGAAAAGGCCAGGGATGGGGAGATGGAAACGGTGGAGGGGACGGGAGGAAGAGGAAGGTTGTGGGGTTCACGGCAAGGAGGGCAGGGAGAGGGGGGGACGTGGGATGGGGCACAGGTGGGGGACAGGGGCACGGGCAGCCCCGGGGTGGTGGATACCAAGCCATGAAGGAGTGATGGTGGAACGGGGTAGGAGCTGCCTCCACCTGCTGCTGCCCAGCTCCACTGCGGCTTCTCCACGCTGGGCACGGACTCGGCTCGGGGGGGGGCAGCCCCCGAACCCGGGAGGGTTCCAGAGGCTGCGTGGGGCTCCTCCAGAACACGGGGCAGGTCTGCAGGACGGGGAGCTGCCTCCCCTGCCCCACGGCACCCGCTGGCTTCGAGCTGCAGCCCTGCTCTCCGAGCCTGCCTGCTCCGGCACCGCACGGACCTCCCCCGTCCCCTACCTTTGTGCCTGATCAGGTAGTGTCCCAGCACGATGAGGAGGCTCAGCAGGAGGAAGACGATGACGGCAACCACCCCGCCGATCACCGCGTGGTACGTGCTGGAGGTCGAGGGCACCGGGCTGGCATCTGCCCGGGTGGCAAGCGGAGAGAAAAGAAGAGAGGAGACAATGCTGTGGCTGCTGCTCAGCCCCGGGGACGAGGGCAGGTGCCTCAGAGGGTCCCATCCTGCCCGGCTCGGCGCTGCCAGCTCCATCCCGCCGCGGCTCAGAGCTGCCAAGGTGGGAGCAGGGCACGGGAAGGTGGTGCAGGAAGAGTGGCAGCCTCGGGGCCAGCTCCTGCAGGCAGCGAGACGAGAGGAGCCCTGGGTGGCCGTGCTGAGAGCCCTGCCCGGGACAGAGGGAGGCAAAGAGGTGCCATGGGCAGACCCAGCCCCCTGTGCCCGCCACGTGCCCCTGGCAGCTGCTCTGTGTGGCCCATGGGACCTCAGCTGCCATCCCCTGCCACGGGGAGCAGATTTTTGTCTCAAAGGGGAGGCTGAGAGCCGAGAGGAGCCGGGCTCGGCCAGCTCTTCCCCCTGCACAGCCCCAGGAGGACTTGAAGCCACGAGGGAGGAGGGGGGACCCCGAGGTCAGTGCCAAGTTGGATGTATTGGGTGGTGCAGCTGGTGCTGAGATCCTGCAGGAGCCCCGGGGACAGATCCTCCTTCTCCTCTGCTCTCCCTCTGCCCCATCACCTCGGGGAACGTTTGAAGGCAGCGTTCAGATGGGACTGGGGGTGGGGGGAGACAATGGGGGGGTGACAGGACACAAGGACGACGTGTGACACGGACACAAGGCGCAGGTTGCAGCTCCCAGGCAGCTGCTGCCACAACCTGGCAGAAAGAGCTGGAAGAACCTGGTGTCTGGGAGCTCAGCTCTTTCTGGCGAGTTGCCACCGACCCAAAGCGCCGAGAGGGTGGCTGCGGAGTCCACGTGCAACCAACAAGCAGCTACACGGGGGCCGGAGCCTGGCTGGGCACCAGGGACCTTGAAAAAGGGTGTCCCTGACCTGAGGCTTGGCCACCCATCTTCCTCTGGAGCTTCTCCCACCAGGCTGGGGAGCAGCGGGTCCGTAAAGAGAGAGAAAAGGAGCTTACGGTACCTTGGATGGGAGCTGGAGTGGAGGATGAGGCGGTGGCCATGGAAGCATGAGAGATGGGCTGGGGAAGGCCTGGCGGAGGGGCTGGAGTGGAGTGGACATGTGGGGTGGGGAGCTGGGAAAGATCTGGGGAGGACGACAAAAACACAGGGACATGAATCAACCCCAGGAGGTGCCAGAGAGGCGGAGACAGAGCCCATGGGAGGGGACCCTGGCTCCCCCCCCAGCCTGATGGGACCCGTTCTGCTTGGGTTGGGGCTCATTCCACAACCCCCTGCTTGGTCACAAGTCCCACTCTTCTCATCCTGCTCCAGCCTTTGGAACGTGCTGCTGTGAGTGGCTCCCCCCAGTACCCCCAGTCACACCTTTTTTCAAGAGGGACCTCACTGGGAGATCTGGGATGGCAGAGGCTAGAAAGAGTCACCCAGTGTGAGGTGCCAGCTCCGGGGAGAAAGAGGCCCAGAAGTGGAGCTGCCAGTGCCACGAGCTGGGAGAAAAGAGGGAGGATGAGAGACTCTGGGGTCCTGGGGTCCCTGTGCTCCTGGATGGGTGCTGGTTACTCTGGAGGGTGCTGCGTGCTCCTGGATGGGTGCTGAGCACCCTGGGATGCTGCTGTGTACTCCTGGATGGGTGATGAGCACCCTAGGTTATCGCTGTGAACTCCTGGATGGGTGCTGAGGACCATGGGGTGCTGCTGTGCACTCCTGGGTGGGTGCTGAGCACCCTGGGATGCTGCTGTGAACTCCTGGGTGGGTGCTGAGAACCATGGAGTGATGCTGTGTACTCCTGGATGGGTGATGAGCACTCTGGGATGCTGCTGTGCACTCCTGGGTGGGTGCTGAGCACCCTGGGATGCCGCTGTGCACTCCTGGATGGGTGCTGAGAACCATGGGGTGCTGCTGTGCACTCCTGGGTGGGTGCTGAGAACCATGGGGTGCTGCTGTGCACTCCTGGGTGGGTGCTGAGCACCCTGGGATGCTGCTGTGAACTCCTGGGTGGGTGCTGAGAACCATGGAGTGATGCTGTGTACTCCTGGATGGGTGATGAGCACTCTGGGATGCTGCTGTGCACTCCTGGGTGGGTGCTGAGCACCCTGGGATGCCGCTGTGCACTCCTGGATGGGTGCTGAGAACCATGGGGTGCTGCTGTGCACTCCTGGGTGGGTGCTGAGAACCATGGGGTGCTGCTGTGCACTCCTGGGTGGGTGCTGAGCACCCTGGGATGCTGCTGTGCACTCCTGGGTGGGTGCTGAGAACCCTGGGATGCTGCTGTGCACTCCTGGGTGGGTGCTGAGCGCCCTGGGATGCCGCTGTGAACTCCTGGGTGGGTGATGAGGACCACGGGGTGCTGTCATGCACTCAGGACCCAGCTCCCTGTGTGCAGAATCTGTGCCCAGCAGGGACACGACGGGGGAAGGTGGAACCAGTGCCTGGGACTGGGCATCTTGGGGCTGATCCCGGGCGGGTGCTGCTGCTGCCACCCACTCCCTGCACCCCCAGCCAGGCTGGGGGGGTGGCTCTGAGAGACCCCAGACCAGCAGGCGAGGGAGGGGGAGAGGAGGTGCCAGGAGCTGTAGGATGGACAGTGCAGGGCTGGGAGAGAGGGCAGAGGTGGGAGCAGAGTGCCAGGAGAGGACGACCCTGAGCCAAAGGCCGAGAGCAAAGGGAAAGAGGCCAAGCTGGGGGGGCAGCTGGGGGGCAGCTGGGGGGCAGCTGGGGACACGGCTCCACAGGGGACACACGAGGACGGTGGACACTGGGACACGGGGACACAGCACAGAGCAGGGGGAGGTGGTGAGCAGAGAGGTGGTGGCTGATGCCCCGTCCCCCACCAGGAGGTGTGACAAGGGGGTCGCAGGCTGGAGACCCTCGATGTCCCCAGGGGAGCTGGGTGCTGTTCCTGGCAGCTCAGCCCGGGGCTGTCAGGGCACCTCATGCTGCCGAGGGGTCGGCGCCATGGGCAAATCCTCCGGCCCCAGCTCCCCCCACGGCTGCCTCTCCCCACCAGGGGCTCGTGTCCCCAACATCACACGGGGATGGATGGGGTCAGGTGCAGCCAGAGGAGCTGGGGGCACAGCCACAAGCCACACAGACCCCTGAGCCCCCCTCCCAGGCCACAGCCCCCTCCCTACCCCCCGTGGGCGGGGAGACGCGGTCGGAGCGGGGACAGTTGCACCGGGCGGCGGGCGCAGGGGGGATCCGGATGCCAGCCGGTGCCCAGCTTACCGCTGACGTCCAGGTTGTACTTGGCCACCACGCTGCCCATGGAGCTGGTGGCCGTGCAGACGTAGGTGCCACTGTCACTCTTGTTGAGGAAGGGGAAGATGAGGACGCTGTCCGAGCTCTGCTGCAGGGGGGCGTCGCTCCCCTCCTTCTCCCACAAGAAGTCCTGGGGGCTGCAGAGTGGGGGGGGGGGGGGGGGGGGNGGGGGGGGGGTTGAGGCACTGGACACTCTCACCCCTGGGGGTGGGGGGGGCACTGGGGGTGGGAATGGAGTCATGGGGGCATTTCAGTGGGAGGTGATACCCCGGGTAGAGATGGACCAGGATGGATCTGCTGCTCCAGGGAGAGGACAGGGGTGTGGCCTGTTCTCCAGGGGGGTGCCCAGCCCTACCTGTCACCAAGGTGTTCAGGATTGGGCCCCTCGCTCCCAGAAGGACATGGAGGGGTTGGGAAAGGGGCTGGGAAAGGGTCTGGAGCTGGGAAGGGTCTGGAGCAGGAGTGTGGGGAGGAGCAGCTGAGGGAGCTGGGATTGTCCAGCCTGGAGAGCAGGAGGCTCAGGGGAGACCTTCTGGCTCTGGCAGCTGCTGCCAGGAGGCTGGAGCCAGGGGGGATGGGGATCTGCTCCCAAGGAACCTCCAGCTGCCCCAGGGGGGTTGAGCTTGGAGCTGAGGGACAATTTCTCCCCCTCCAGGGCTG
>VYZU01032440.1:21960-39015 GCA_013401355.1 Ceyx cyanopectus
AATGATTGTTTAGAGAAGAATAAAAGGCTGTAAATATTTTGAGAAGTGGGGCCCCAGTGCCTCTTCAGTATGCCAAACAGCACCGTGTGCTTCATAATTATGTAATGTAGAGAATACCAGCTGCTTTGAATCGTTCTCAGGGGCTTTGGATGGTATCACAATGCTCAGTTCCCCAGCAAGAGCCATAATCAAGCAAGTAATGCCATGAAGTCAGCCCAAATTGACATTGAGTTGTTGGCTCTTAACACACTTTAAACCAGATGTTAATGCTGTACACTGTGAGTATAAAGTTGTTTTGGCTTTTTTGCTTAGATAAAGCATTATTCTCTGACAAAACAATGCTCCAGTATGTTAGACACTATCTCAGAAGTTGCATTTTATATTTTTTAGTCTCTATTATTATATCAGTTTTGTGCAATCTAACACAGAAGCTGGGAAAGCTCTGAAGCAGCTGGTAAAATGACTTCCTTGTTGAATCATCACAATTAACCCCCTTTCTTTCCACAGAGATGATGTCTTTCTTCATCACACCCTTAATAATTTTTTACAGCCATGCTGTGACAACTTCCAGTTCTTATGACAGTGCAAATAGCTCCTTCCTTTATGTACCACACCTTCCCAGGTCAAACACTGCCAAAGAATGAATCATGATCTTCTTTCTGTTTACAATAGCAAGTGAAAAAAGGACATTTCACCTCCAGGAGGTGCTGAATGCAACGGCAGGATTGTCCTACCAGAGAACTCCACTTTGCACCAGGGACTGGAAGCCCAGCAATCAGGGTGCAGCTCACTGCCCAGGTGCTCAACACCCAATCCTCTTGCACAGCTAACAAGTATTTTACACAAAGCCCACAGCAATCCTATTCAAAATGGACAATTTTCTCACAGTCTTAGCCAAAAATCTGCCAGGTCTGAAGGACCCAAGGACTTGGCATGGCTGTCATGTGTCACATATGAGGAGATCAGTCCATGTCCCTCTTCATCCTTTCTCCCCTCCTCAGACCTTCACTGGTTTGCCACTCTGATCCCTTGGCAGCCATTCTACTGTTTTTAAGCTGCTTTGCACACTTCATCTGGTCTGAGATGTGGGAAACAAAAAGTGCTAGGAGATTATGGGTGCTGTAAAAAAAACCCTGTTGTGTAAGGGACAAAGTTCAGCAACTGCCTGGCTGAAAGAAAAGAAGAATGCAAAATGTACCAACTGCCCACTGTATATTATAATATCCCAAGGTGAATCATAGCCACATTTCCTCCCTGAGACACTAACATAGCACCAATTTTGTGGACATATATAGCAATTCTTCACCAAAAAACATTATAATATCTTTTAATCCTCTTGAATAAGCACTAAAAAACATATTACATACTATCAGCAGCCTCCTTCCAGATAGCTATGGTAATATAGCAAATAGACAAGCCCTTAGGTAATAGCAATAAGCGCATGTAATTATGTTATCAATTATTCAGATGGATAACTACTTTAAAGAAGACAACACAGCTGNAAACAGACAATTCAATAGAGAAAATACTTTTAATAGTAAGGTGAGAACAATCTTTTAGTCTCTCTACTTGTCTCTGTTAGTGCTTTTAGATTCACCCACTAGAAATGCCAAAGAAGTTTAAAGACTAATACAGATTTATCCATTAGGAGAGTAGTTTTCAGTCAGGACTATTCTTACCAGAGAAAATAATCCTTTCTGATTAGCCATGTAGATATATTTGCAGGGGAAAAAAAACCCAAAACAACAAAAAAACAAAGCAAGTACTTGAAATCCATTAAGAGTGAGCAGACTGTGAAAGAGTACTGTAGTTTGCAGCCTTATTAAAAATTACAAAACACTTCATTTTTATATAAAAAAAATCTCAGAGGGGTTGGTGACGAATGGACTGTGTCTGCTTTTATTCATAAACTGAATAAAATTCTGAATTAGGATCCATTCTAAAGTTTGCCTTCTACTTTTTCTCCTTTTGCATACAGAAAGCTCCATGGAAGTTGGAGGAACTGAAAGAAACTGCCACAATACACATTCATCTCAGACTCCTGTATGCAATAATCTTTTCTCCCACCCCAGCNATTTTTTGCAGAGTTTTCTTTATAGGAGTGAATAGAGATATAGTACTAAATATACACTTAGGTATCTAAGAAGTGTGGCTTTTTGGAATTAAATACAAACAGCTCTCTTTAAAGGCATTAACCACCTTTTAAAATGACTGGATGTAGGTTTTCATTCAGTATCTATTAAAGAATGGAAGAATCTCTAATTAGTAGGACAATTTTTGTGTCATTTAAGATTAAAATCATTACCACAGACCTTTTCAAGCCCAAGCTACTGTGGAACATTGAATACATGTAATTTCAAGACTACGTGGAGCTGATTGTGGGATCAAAGCTATAGTTGTATTGCTTGGATTTGTCCCTCTAAAAGGCAGTTATCCCCCAGGTTTCTCTCCCAGAATTGTCTTCTGCAACCAGGCTTCACTGATTGCTTATGATTCAAGGACATGACTGCAGGGAATTTGTGCCAGCAGGCTGGAGGGGTGTTCCATTTGTGTCTGAAAAAACCACAGGCTCCACAGTAATCTGTCTTCAGACCTGCTCCAGCACAGTAACTACAGAGCAAACAGCTTCTCACAAAATATCAACACTTGACTTCCAGAGGGAGCAAAAAGCAACAGGATTTTTGATTCACTATGTGATGCCTGGCCTTCTGATCCAGGAAGATTTAGAAAAGGGTTTGCACGTGGAAGCAATTTAACTACAATGAAGTTTAAGGTAATAAGAGCTTGTTTCAAAAGATATATATAATTTCTATGTCAGACCGTAACTATCTGCAAAAACCATGCTGTCTGGGTTGGGTTTTTTTTTGCCAACCTGGTAGAAAAAAACCTGGTCTGCTTTGCTAAATTTGATTTTAGATCTATTTTTGATTGTAAGAAAAAAATGCCTTGACCGTGGTATTATTTATTGGACTTGCTTCTTTTATGATTTTTAGGAGCTTATATAGCATTAGTTAGAAAGTTTTGTGCAAACCAGAAAACATTGAATATGTCACTGCTCTGGTAAACCTAAAAATAAGCAAAGATGATCTTTATTCAAACATAACTATACAGGGACTGAACTGGAACAAATCATAGGATTCAACTGGTTGGTGTTTCTCCCTTTCTACTCCAACTTCTCCAGCCTATCCAGGCCCCTCTGGATGATATCTCATCCCTCCAGCCTTTTGACATTTCAGCCACTGCTATTAGTTTTTCTCTAAATCTTGTAATTTACTCAGGAAACTTAATAAATTTGGAAGCATTCTAAGTCTTCAGCATACAATGAAGGCAAACAAAGAAGAAAGAAAAGATAGCCAAAGATTTGGTTTCTAGAGGATAGGAATAGAATGAAACACTACATTTGGGGTTACATAATTAAAGTCTTGGCAGCCATAGGTAGTTCTGGTAGGTAACTATGAAGTTGGGATATTCTTAGTGTTTTGTATTGGTTCACTTAAAATCACATTAATTAATAATTAGAAAATTGGGCAATACAAGACAATACCAGTAAAGCACACATTCAGAATAGTAAGCTAAAAATACCTAATACTGAATAATTATCAAAATGCTGAAAGTGTGATTATGTAATGTTGAATACTAGATTAAACATGACATTAAAACTAAATATTTAAAAAATGTACAAGTACATAATAATAAAACAGCAATCAATCAAGCATTCCTAAAATCCTAAACAGACAATTCAATAGAGAAAATACTTTTAATAGTAAGGTGAGAACAATCTTTTAGTCTCTCTACTTGTCTCTGTTAGTGCTTTTAGATTCACCCACTAGAAATGCCAAAGAAGTTTAAAGACTAATACAGATTTATCCATTAGGAGAGTAGTTTTCAGTCAGGACTATTCTTACCAGAGAAAATAATCCTTTCTGATTAGCCATGTAGATATATTTGCAGGGGAAAAAAAACCCAAAACAACAAAAAAACAAAGCAAGTACTTGAAATCCATTAAGAGTGAGCAGACTGTGAAAGAGTACTGTAGTTTGCAGCCTTATTAAAAATTACAAAACACTTCATTTTTATATAAAAAAAATCTCAGAGGGGTTGGTGACGAATGGACTGTGTCTGCTTTTATTCATAAACTGAATAAAATTCTGAATTAGGATCCATTCTAAAGTTTGCCTTCTACTTTTTCTCCTTTTGCATACAGAAAGCTCCATGGAAGTTGGAGGAACTGAAAGAAACTGCCACAATACACATTCATCTCAGACTCCTGTATGCAATAATCTTTTCTCCCACCCCAGCTCAGAGATCATACTGCTGCTTGAGAAGCAGGATTTTAAAGGTTTTGACATTTGGTATTTTATATGTTAGGCACCTAATATCTTTTGAGGGTCTGGCAGGGATGTTTAACCTGATGGACAATCATTTTTTCATCTATCTGCCCTACAGATTCAGCATTTTAAGTTGTTCACTGTTGGAAGCAAGATCAGAACATTTCTGTGGCAATTGTTTTGTTGTGAAGGCTTTATTTATTAATGCTTGGAAAGATTATTTTGTTCCAAATTAGAAATGAGGTTAGCTAACTTCCAAAGAGCTCATCTCACAGTAAGAAATGGTCAAAATTATCCTTCTGGCCTATGAGGTGCCTCTGGGCACTTTTTACAGCACATACAGCCCCAGCTTTTCAGAAGTGCAGTTCCACTGATAGTGAGGCCCTAAAAGGCAGGTACACTTTGTAGAGAGATCAAGAGTGTCCTTTTTCACCAGCAATACAAACTATGAAAGCCACTTAAGGACAACGAGAAAATATTGGTCTCACTTTCATAGCACTGCTGTGAAAAAAATATTTGTCCATAGCTTATGGAAATGACTGAGAGGGGAAGAAAGAAAAAGACAATGAGATGTAAAAGAGCTAGGAGGGGGATTCTTAACAGACAGAGGGTCTCTCAAAGGAGGAGAAAATATAAGTTCCTTCACAGCCATGCAGAAGAATACCAGGGTTAAGAAAGAAAAAAACCAACTGAGATGAGGCAGGGGGTCACAGATGCAGTACGTGGAAGCAAAGCAAGAAGTTAATTTTAACAACAGAAGAGATCTTGAGCAGTTGAAGCATAGCAATGTTCATATGAGAGACAAAAGGAGTATATATATTGAACATATATATATATATATAATGTTCTTTGGACATTGGCTAGCCATGAGAAGTGGGAAAAAGAAAGATGTAGGAGCTTGAAAGGAGAGGATAAAGGAAGGGTACACCTCTTTGAAGGTAGACATGGAGGGATATTTTGAAGTGAAAAGTATCTAGGGATGGTGTGAAGGATGATTTGGAGGAAGAAGTATTAGGAGGCTTCAGGCAATAGGAAAAAAAAATAGTTTTAGTTTGAGGAGAAATTAAATAGGTGCTTGAAAGGAGTTGTTTGTTTCTTTAAGAAAGGAGCTTCTGAGTTAAATGGTTAATAAAGCAAGAGGGCCATTCATAGAAACATGATATGGAATATATATGTGTAGTTTAAGGAAGAAAATGAAAAGAACTGGTACTGGATGGGATTTTTCCTCTTCAAAAGGCTGACTATCTACTCAAGAGAGATGCCCAAGGTACACAAGATACACATGAAGAATTTGAGTGGGCTTCAAGAAAGACCAGAAGCTATATAGAAGTGGAGAGAAGTAAATGAGTATTGGCAACCAGAGATATCAAAGCCTACCTGCATCCTTGACAAGCTGCACAACCAATATTAACCAATCTCAGCATCTTAAATAAGCAATTAATCAAGATAACATATAAAGAAACAATATTTAACAGTAGTTGAAGCCACATGTTTTCTCAGGATGAACAGCCATGAGTTTCATCAGCTTCCAGAGGTCTTTAGTATTCCCACCTGCTATATTCTATTTTTTCATATGCTGTACACCTGCAGGCTAAAGGACATATTAACAGCACTTAAGCATATGGCTCTCTCCAAATATTCATCTCAAGTTGATTACTGGAGTATATATTTACTGCCTGCCTAAGCTGCAACTTCAGTTCCTGAAGGACTCAAAACAATCTTTGAAGATGATGATAAGCAACATATACAACAAGCACTTCTTATAGTTTTAAGCCCTGCCAGGGAGTAGGCAAGCAGTGGGATATTGATATGAAAAGATCAGTAACTTATTTCCATTGAATTAACAGGTAATGACTTGACAAAGTAAAAGGAAGAAAAGGCACTGTGGTTTTTTCCTCTTCTGGGTGTGCTCTAGTAAAGCTGTCACATCTTGTTATGATCAGAAGGAAAAAACCTCAAACTTTTTGGAAGAAGTCTTTTCCAATCCACATAATCAAATACACATAAAGTATGTTTGGAAGCACCCATTTTGGCAGAGGTCTGAAAAGTGACTTGTGTTTATGAAGCAGAGGCTGAGATGGTGTTAACCTCCTAGTAAGTCTGGCAGTTTTTTCCTGGACTCTCTAGCAGGGAACTATTATTGCACTTGGCTCACAGGTATCCATCAACCTCAATCACCTTTGCTGGTATAATTCTCATATTTTTAATTCCTCCATTTCATTTTAACCCATCTCAGCCTTTGGGCCCAGGAGTTGAGAAATGCAGTTTCTCTCACCACTTCAAAGCCTCCTGTTTCTTCAGCAGTCCCCCCTCATTTAGGAGTGATTCAGCAGTAATGGACTAGGGTTTTTTTTCTCACCCAGGACATCACAGCACCTGCGAGATTTGTCCTTTGTGTCTTCACAAGACTGAAAAGAGTACCACTTAAGCAATACATCACAAATTTATTGGTATTACTATATGACTGCTTGTGAAAGGTGCTGGCAAACAGCACAGCTCAAAAGCCATGTTATTATTTGTTATCATCTGCTAGGACAAATACAAGCCATGTTTGAGGACTCTCAGAGAAAACTATTCTTGAAATAATTTTCAGGGCCATTTTAGCTCACAATCTGATTCCAGATACAAAAGTTGCCTGTAATGAAGACAGAGTAAATGGCACGTGACTGAAACACCAACACATATTCATAGATTCATAGATATTAGGGGTTGGAAGGGACCTAGAAGATCATCTAGTCCAACCCCCTGCCATGGGCAGGGACACCATTCACTAGACCAGGTTACTCTGAGCCCGATCCAACCTGGTTTTAAAACACTTCCAGGGAGGGTGGCTACACAATTTCTCTGGCAACCTGCTCCAGTGTGTCACCACTCTCATCAAAAACTAATTCTTCCTTATCTCTAATCTAAATCTACCCTCTTTCAGTTTAAAGCCATTAATCCTTGTCTTGTTGGTACATACCCTTGTAAAATGTCCCTTTCCAGCTTTCCACTACATTTAGGTACTGGAAGGCTGCTATAATGTCTCCCCAGAACTTTCTCTTCTTCCCAGCTCTCTTAGCCTTTCTTCACAGAATAGGTGCTGCAGCTCTCTGATCATCTTCATGACCCTCCTCTAGACGCACTCCAACTTGACCATGTCCATCTTATACTGGGGGCCCCAGCTCTGAACACAGAAATCCAAGTGGGGTCTCATGAGGGAGGAGCAGAGAGGCAGAATCACCTCTGGCCGTGCTTCTTTTGATGCAGCCCCGAAATCAGTTGGCTTTCTGGGCTGTGAACACACATTACTGGCTCATCTTGAGCTTCTTGTCAACCAACACCCCTAAATCCTTCTCCTCAGGCCCCTTCTCAATTTACTCTCTGCCCAGCAGCATTTGTGCTTGGGACTGCCTTGACCCAAGCACAGGCCCTTGCCTTTGGCCTTGTTGAACTTCAGGAGGTTGAAAGAGGCTCACTTCTCGAGCTCACCCAGGTCCTGCTGGCCAGCATCCCTTCTCTCTAGCATGGCAACTGCCTTTCTTTCAGCCTTGACACGAGGAGGGCTCTTTATGCTTCATTAAGCAGAGAAAGATGGTTTTCTTCCTTTCATCAGACACGAGGAATCAAAAGCCTGTGTACATTTGTCTCATGACAACATTTCATCTTAATAGAATCTGGTCACAGCAGCTACTGCAGGAAATTGCTTGCAGTTTGTTGGCACCATGGGAGACCATCATTGCTGACAAGATTGAGAAACCCATCAATGACAATTCAGGACTCAGTCTAACTGGCATCCAAGTGCTGCACTTTTTTATTAGGGCTATTTTCTTGCATCTCTTTAATTCTTATTCATGTCCATTGGTCCTTGACTTACATAGTGATTCAATGCAATAAAGGCTTCAGCTCTACTGAATCCAATCTCAGAAATCATCAAAAAGAAAGATTTATGTAACACTTTTTAGCAAACCTTTTGACAGCCACCTATTCAAGTGAAGAGATGTAAGCTCTTCAAAAGCATTACAAAGAAGTTCACCTATCTCTTTCACAAAGGCATCACACAGGTCAGCCTCTTCTATGTCATGTNTTTCCTCTTCTGGGTGTGCTCTAGTAAAGCTGTCACATCTTGTTATGATCAGAAGGAAAAAACCTCAAACTTTTTGGAAGAAGTCTTTTCCAATCCACATAATCAAATACACATAAAGTATGTTTGGAAGCACCCATTTTGGCAGAGGTCTGAAAAGTGACTTGTGTTTATGAAGCAGAGGCTGAGATGGTGTTAACCTCCTAGTAAGTCTGGCAGTTTTTTCCTGGACTCTCTAGCAGGGAACTATTATTGCACTTGGCTCACAGGTATCCATCAACCTCAATCACCTTTGCTGGTATAATTCTCATATTTTTAATTCCTCCATTTCATTTTAACCCATCTCAGCCTTTGGGCCCAGGAGTTGAGAAATGCAGTTTCTCTCACCACTTCAAAGCCTCCTGTTTCTTCAGCAGTCCCCCCTCATTTAGGAGTGATTCAGCAGTAATGGACTAGGGTTTTTTTTCTCACCCAGGACATCACAGCACCTGCGAGATTTGTCCTTTGTGTCTTCACAAGACTGAAAAGAGTACCACTTAAGCAATACATCACAAATTTATTGGTATTACTATATGACTGCTTGTGAAAGGTGCTGGCAAACAGCACAGCTCAAAAGCCATGTTATTATTTGTTATCATCTGCTAGGACAAATACAAGCCATGTTTGAGGACTCTCAGAGAAAACTATTCTTGAAATAATTTTCAGGGCCATTTTAGCTCACAATCTGATTCCAGATACAAAAGTTGCCTGTAATGAAGACAGAGTAAATGGCACGTGACTGAAACACCAACACATATTCACAGAATCATAGAATGGTTTGGTTTGGAAGGGACCATAAAGATCATCTATTTTGAACCCTTCTGCCATAGGCAGGGACACCATTCACTAGACCAGGTTACTCTGAGCCCGATCCAACCTGGTTTTAAAACACTTCCAGGGAGGGTGGCTACACAATTTCTCTGGCAACCTGCTCCAGTGTGTCACCACTCTCATCAAAAACTAATTCTTCCTTATCTCTAATCTAAATCTACCCTCTTTCAGTTTAAAGCCATTAATCCTTGTCTTGTTGGTACATACCCTTGTAAAATGTCCCTTTCCAGCTTTCCACTACATTTAGCTACTGGAAGGCTGCTATAATGTCTCCCCAGAACTTTCTCTTCTTCCCAGCTCTCTTAGCCTTTCTTCACAGAATAGGTGCAGCTCTCTGATCATCTTCATGACCCTCCTCTAGACGCACTCCAACTTGACCATGTCCATCTTATACTGGGGGCCCCAGCTCTGAACACAGAAATCCAAGTGGGGTCTCATGAGGGAGGAGCAGAGAGGCAGAATCACCTCTGGCCGTGCTTCTTTTGATGCAGCCCCAAAATCAGTTGGCTTTCTGGGCTGTGAACACACATTACTGGCTCATCTTGAGCTTCTTGTCAACTAACACCCCTAAATCCTTCTCCTCAGGCCCCTTCTCAATTTACTCTCTGCCCAGCAGCATTTGTGCTTGGGACTGCCTTGACCCAAGCACAGGCCCTTGCCTTTGGCCTTGTTGAACTTCAGGAGGTTGAAAGAGGCTCACTTCTCGAGCTCACCCAGGTCCTGCTGGCCAGCATCCCTTCTCTCTAGCATGGCAACTGCCTTTCTTTCAGCCTTGACACGAGGAGGGCTCTTTATGCTTCATTAAGCAGAGAAAGATGGTTTTCTTCCTTTCATCAGACACGAGGAATCAAAAGCCTGTGTACATTTGTCTCATGACAACATTTCATCTTAATAGAATCTGGTCACAGCAGCTACTGCAGGAAATTGCTTGCAGTTTGTTGGCACCATGGGAGACCATCATTGCTGACAAGATTGAGAAACCCATCAATGACAATTCAGGACTCAGTCTAACTGGCATCCAAGTGCTGCACTTTTTTATTAGGGCTATTTTCTTGCATCTCTTTAATTCTTATTCATGTCCATTGGTCCTTGACTTACATAGTGATTCAATGCAATAAAGGCTTCAGCTCTACTGAATCCAATCTCAGAAATCATCAAAAAGAAAGATTTATGTAACACTTTTTAGCAAACCTTTTGACAGCCACCTATTCAAGTGAAGAGATGTAAGCTCTTCAAAAGCATTACAAAGAAGTTCACCTATCTCTTTCACAAAGGCATCACACAGGTCAGCCTCTTCTATGTCATGTNTGGCAGTTTTTTCCTGGACTCTCTAGCAGGGAACTATTATTGCACTTGGCTCACAGGTATCCATCAACCTCAATCACCTTTGCTGGTATAATTCTCATATTTTTAATTCCTCCATTTCATTTTAACCCATCTCAGCCTTTGGGCCCAGGAGTTGAGAAATGCAGTTTCTCTCACCACTTCAAAGCCTCCTGTTTCTTCAGCAGTCCCCCCTCATTTAGGAGTGATTCAGCAGTAATGGACTAGGGTTTTTTTTCTCACCCAGGACATCACAGCACCTGCGAGATTTGTCCTTTGTGTCTTCACAAGACTGAAAAGAGTACCACTTAAGCAATACATCACAAATTTATTGGTATTACTATATGACTGCTTGTGAAAGGTGCTGGCAAACAGCACAGCTCAAAAGCCATGTTATTATTTGTTATCATCTGCTAGGACAAATACAAGCCATGTTTGAGGACTCTCAGAGAAAACTATTCTTGAAATAATTTTCAGGGCCATTTTAGCTCACAATCTGATTCCAGATACAAAAGTTGCCTGTAATGAAGACAGAGTAAATGGCACGTGACTGAAACACCAACACATATTCACAGAATCATAGAATGGTTTGGTTTGGAAGGGACCATAAAGATCATCTATTTTGAACCCTTCTGCCATAGGCAGGGACACCATTCACTAGACCAGGTTACTCTGAGCCCGATCCAACCTGGTTTTAAAACACTTCCAGGGAGGGTGGCTACACAATTTCTCTGGCAACCTGCTCCAGTGTGTCACCACTCTCATCAAAAACTAATTCTTCCTTATCTCTAATCTAAATCTACCCTCTTTCAGTTTAAAGCCATTAATCCTTGTCTTGTTGGTACATACCCTTGTAAAATGTCCCTTTCCAGCTTTCCACTACATTTAGGTACTGGAAGGCTGCTATAATGTCTCCCCAGAACTTTCTCTTCTTCCCAGCTCTCTTAGCCTTTCTTCACAGAATAGGTGCTGCAGCTCTCTGATCATCTTCATGACCCTCCTCTAGACGCACTCCAACTTGACCATGTCCATCTTATACTGGGGGCCCCAGCTCTGAACACAGAAATCCAAGTGGGGTCTCATGAGGGAGGAGCAGAGAGGCAGAATCACCTCTGGCCGTGCTTCTTTTGATGCAGCCCCGAAATCAGTTGGCTTTCTGGGCTGTGAACACACATTACTGGCTCATCTTGAGCTTCTTGTCAACCAACACCCCTAAATCCTTCTCCTCAGGCCCCTTCTCAATTTACTCTCTGCCCAGCAGCATTTGTGCTTGGGACTGCCTTGACCCAAGCACAGGCCCTTGCCTTTGGCCTTGTTGAACTTCAGGAGGTTGAAAGAGGCTCACTTCTCGAGCTCACCCAGGTCCTGCTGGCCAGCATCCCTTCTCTCTAGCATGGCAACTGCCTTTCTTTCAGCCTTGACACGAGGAGGGCTCTTTATGCTTCATTAAGCAGAGAAAGATGGTTTTCTTCCTTTCATCAGACACGAGGAATCAAAAGCCTGTGTACATTTGTCTCATGACAACATTTCATCTTAATAGAATCTGGTCACAGCAGCTACTGCAGGAAATTGCTTGCAGTTTGTTGGCACCATGGGAGACCATCATTGCTGACAAGATTGAGAAACCCATCAATGACAATTCAGGACTCAGTCTAACTGGCATCCAAGTGCTGCACTTTTTTATTAGGGCTATTTTCTTGCATCTCTTTAATTCTTATTCATGTCCATTGGTCCTTGACTTACATAGTGATTCAATGCAATAAAGGCTTCAGCTCTACTGAATCCAATCTCAGAAATCATCAAAAAGAAAGATTTATGTAGCACTTTTTAGCAAACCTTTCGACAGCCACCTATTCAAGTGAAGAGATGTAAGCTCTTCAAAAGCATTACAAAGAAGTTCACCTATCTCTTTCACAAAGGCATCACACAGGTCAGCCTCTTCTATGTCATGTTGTGATGACATAAGTCACTTTTTCTGTGGATGTTTGGCTAAACCAACTACCAGCTCTGCCAACAACTTTATGTAATAGGTACACTTGTTTCATTAAAACTCATCATATGGTAGTTTTTTTACAGAAAAAACATCACCTTTCAGTCTCATAATCACTCCAAAACAGGCTAAAGAAGTCACTGCTCTTATAATTATTTAAATAGGACACTGGACTATTATTTTGAAAATATATGACTTGCTAAGCTTGCAAATGTCACAGAACAACCAGTAGAAAACAACCAAAAAACACAGGCCTGTTTTTGGCTTCCTTCTTATTCAAATGTTTTACATACCTGGTCTCTCAGCGGTAAATAGCGGGTATTCTAGCTTTTGATTTTCATTAGTTACTTACTTAAAAATATCTTGAAATTCTCTCAAACCACCTTGTTTCCAAATTCAGATTCCCAATTTCTAAATACCCAGTTTAGAGATTGAAATATGGGGTTAACATTTTTTTCTGTGGTTTCAGTTGTGCTTTTGGTTTGATTTTTTTTTTTAATGTTACATAATCAGGCACAGAAAGGGGTTAGGTAGAAAATCCGTAACTGCAAAGGGGTGCTAAAGATGGCTCACAAGAATTTTGAAGGTATTAAAAAAAACTAAATTATCTGGATGGATGCTTTCTGTAGCCTAAGGCTGATCCCATCCCAAGTGAAGTCATTGCAGACCAGATTCATTATGGACATCAAACGAAGCTATTGTGTCATTAAGCAAACAGATTGAATTAGGTCAATACTAAGAAACAATTCCTCTCTCTCTTTCATCATGACATTACCAGATCCAAAAAGAGATACCAGACAGTCCAAAGCCAGCACTGGCAGAAACACCAGCAAGGCAGCAAGACACAGACAAAATGTCACCTGGGAAGGTGATACTGTGGCAGTGGAAGAACAGCTCTGTGTGCTAGGCTGTGCATACTTGTTCTGAACCATTCACCTAGTCATTCCTTATCTAAGTAAAATAATAGTTAAAAAAAAAAACCAACAAAACAATAACAACAAAAACAAACAAACCAACCCAAAAAAACCACAAATAAAATCAGATCCAGCAGTTAATTACTATCAGGAAACAGAATTAGATAACATACAATTTTAAAAGCCAGGATGTTGNACAAGCCAATAGTTCAATTTTTTTTCTGTAGTATAACTTGATCACCTGAGCCAATAACTCTGTCCTAGGAGTACAGGGAACATTTAGAATAGGGAGAATATTTATTCAGCACAGAAAAGTGTTCAGTCTTTTCTACTTTACACAAAAGAAGCAGCAAACATGATGAAATAAGCCCAAGGAACACAGTTGCAGACAATGCACAGTCTTCAAGTTAAGTCATTCTAAGAGTTACTAAGAAGATCAGACTTCTGAAAGGGGTATTTTTTTCCACAGTTAAAGACTATAAACTGTAATTAAAATAAATTACAGTTGAATCTGTAGATTACACAGATCATCATTAAATGAACACCTAGCAATCAAATCAGAGCAGAAAACTGAAATGTTTTTCCTTTAAAAAAAAGCTTGAAAATTGTTATAATTACATTATTAATGTCAGTATCCTATGCTCACATGAGGGTGTGCAAAGTAAATGAACTTACTCTTTTTCTAACCAATTACATCCAGTTTTGAATTAGGAAGCAGTGGAATCCACAGGCAAAATGTGAAGATACTTTCTTAACTATGCAAAAAAAAAATTTAAAAAATCAATATATTGAAAAAAAATCTGTTCAATTCCCAAGTTACTAAATTAACTCTTCCTTAACCCAAGGTACAATGAATGTGTATGAATTTCCCTTTCATTCTTTACTCCCAAACCACTCTGTAGCATCAGAATATGTACATGTGCTTAATCACAGATGCCCAGATGTTTACATGTGCTCAGCTTAGTCAACTACTCCTGTGATATAACCTGAGCTGGTTGGGATGGACAAATAAAGGGTTAAAAAAAATGCTGGAATATATCAGGTACTTATGGAGTTGAAGCTAAAATTGTATTGCTTGAGAGCCTTTTCCATACATCAAGAAAATGAATAGAAAATCAGTTGCTGCCCTTACACGTCTTTAACTGCTCACACTTCCTCATGGCAACAAAAAAGTATTCAAGGGCAGGAATCTTTTTCTTCATTATGTCAATCCTTTCTAGTCAAAACAAAAGTTCTGGAGGTTTTTTTTTTTCCTAAAATAAATCACTACTGAAAAAAGTGCCCTGCACACATGTGGAGGAATTATTTGGAAGGAAAATCACTTAAGTGTGATTTCAAGTTTTAGGTAAATGGGAATTTTAAGTTCATTCACTCTTCGGGTGTTTCTGGGGTCAATAGTTTATTCCCATCTACTACCTGTGAGATCAGAATCTCATCAGCATCTTGCCTCTATTCCTTCAAGCTGGTTTTTGGTCTTTATACAACTTGGAAAAAGAGAGTAAATAATCACACATAAAATGAGAGCAGTGAGAGAATGCCTTTAAAAGTATTCAACACATCTAGTTGCTTGACTAGAATAAAGGCAGTCTCTCTTTAACACCAATCTAATTAAAACCAGCTTACATACAGCATCTCTAGAGTGTGGTGAGACAATATGGAAAATATGCATATTTTAAATCCCTGGATTTAAATCTAGCTGAGCAGAGCAACGAATGTACAAGGATGCAGGAGGAATACTTTCCATGAAATTCAGAATCCAAAGTATTTTTTTTTTCTCTTTTGTAGGTAGGATCTTAGGTTATTTGGGCACACTGGGTTTTCTAGCTCAGATGCTGTAGAAAACACCCTAGATGAGTAACCTGGCTGATATAATCACAAATCTGATGTGATAGAAGAACTGGAGATTAAGGAATGGGTGCTGGTGAACCAAAAGACATTCCCAGCCTGAGAGCATTTGAATGAAAATGCTCAGAAAATCCCTTTTCAACCAGTAAGAGTCAGGACTGAGAGGGAGCTGCCTTCTCTTGGGAACTGGGAAACTGAGAAGAGGCAAAAGGCTGAAGAGAGAATAATCATGAAGAATGGCTGATAGAGTAGCTCCATTCCCATCAGGAATCATTATATACACCTTAAAAAAATTGTTTTGAGACCAGGGACTAGCATCCTGAACTCCCAAGGGAGTTTGTTCTTTACTAGGCTATGTGTTGTGTACTTGACATTTAACTTTGAATGTAATAGCCTACTATTAGAGTAGACCATAGTCTGCAATTTGCAACTCCAATTTCCTAGGAAACCACCACAATCACATACAGGAGGCTAAGTAGCAGGTTAAAGTGTTCTGGTCCTTGAGCATTTGACTATATCAAGGAAAACCCAGCAATTTATGAATGCTTAAATTATAGATGTAGGAGAGAATGGGTCAAGGTCAGAGTTCTGTACTTTGCATTTCTGATTTTATACAGGAGCAAAATATGCAGGGCAGCTCTCCAAAATTCTCCACGTCTGCTGACCTGCTTAAAAACTTGAACTTTATTCTCCTGGAGTGACTGAGCAAACAGTGTGAAGCTGCATTTTCCTCGTTCAGGTCTCATCAGGAAATGTCCAGCTGCTGAGTCAGGGAGTTTTGTAAAAAGCTTCTCCACAAAGCAGCTCTAACAGTGGATTACTTCCAGTCTACTTTTTTTGTCCCCTTGTTGAATTACTGAGCATGGATTTTGCAAACAAAGGCCTCACTGCCTGCCATTAATCCTTTTGGGCAAGCAAGTCAGCAAGCCTTTTAATCACTGGGATTGATAGGACCACTCCCAGCAAAGCATCCCAAACCATCTGCCCATTTCACAACTCTCAGACCCATGAGTGAATGCCAGTGTGAGACAAACAGCACGGGACAAATTGCCACAGTCAAATATGGAATGTTGCAGAGGAGTAAAGGTTACAGCACTCTCTCTGCATATTTGGATTGGAAGAATTTAGCCATTGATTTTTTTTTAACATACCTAATCCTTCTAGAGACAACAATAAAGGAGAAAAGGGAGGAAAATCCTTAAACTATACTGAAAACTGAAATTATAGAAGCAAAAAGTGTTTCTAAGCACCATCACAAGCCATCCAAATCACTGCCAGCTCCAAGCAGAACAAAGGAAACAGCTTGGAGCTCAACTCCAAGTTATCCAGAAGTGTATTTATTGCCAACTGTGCCTGAGAAATCAGAGCAAATCATTCAAGAGAGTTACTAGATGAGTACTAATACTTCTGAATCTATTTATTGCATTAGAATACTTTTTTTTTATTATTAAAAGTCTGTTATATTTTAATTTTAAGGCTTACTTGGTTTACATTATTTATTTCTTTCTTTATTATCCGAGACATCCTTACTGGATGTACCAGGTACTTCCTGGAAATTAATGATCTAGATAAACAGAGACTACAGTGAGGTATGAATCTTTCTGGATTGTAGAAGTGCCCCTTTGAGGTAATTTACAGACATTCTACTGCCATAAGAAGTTCAGGAATAATTGCTTTCTTGCTTTTTATCACAACTATTTCTGAGAAGAGCTGCATTTTCTT
>VYZU01032441.1:0-45628 GCA_013401355.1 Ceyx cyanopectus
AACAACAACAAAAAAGAGATCTTATTTTAATTTATGACTTTAAGGAATAGCACAAATTTAATCTTCCCAGCAAGAGTGTTTGTGAAGACAGAAGATATGAAGATCAGTCCCTTGAAAAGGTAAATGATGAACTGAATCACGAGCTTCAAGGGCTATAGCAACTGTGAAATAAATATGTTCTGGTTGCAAGTAACTTTGGACATGTTGGTAGAAAACAGCAGGTTTCAGAGGGTTGCAGTTTACTAACCAAGTCTCTTTCCTGCCTCTGACCCAGACAGCTTCTTGGACAAGATGGCCAAATTAGGTGGCCCTCATGTTTCCTACTTTTAAAAACCAGTGGTGATGGTAGTTCCCTTCCACCAAACAGCAACACTGGGCAGAAGTGGTATTTAGACTCACATGTGGCTGTACTGGTGGAATTCTGTAGCACAGTTCTAGCTTGGTACTCTGTTCATTTTAAAAACAGTCTGATGTTCCACTAAAATGGGAATTATTGAGCAATGGAATTCCTCTAGACATAACACTTTCAGTTAACAAAGAAAACTGTGACAGAAAACATAAAGTTAACTCTCAATGGGGCAATAGTAAAACTCCTTTTTCTGTCCTCTAGCTCACCTGAATAAACAGCAATACCCAGCAGCTGATTCTTGAAAAAGTCAAAATGAAAACAACCATCAAAAAGCAAAACCCAGCCACAAAATCTCCCACAGCTGACCACAATATGTAAAACTAGACATGCAGCTATTTTCTAAGCAGGGCAAATAGAAAAATAAATTATCTCCTCTTAACAACACTCCAAACAAAACCAGGCAGGTAGAAATTCCCCAACCTAAGACCAGAAAAGCATTTTATTGAAACACAGACTGAAGAACTGGGCCTGTGCAGCCTTAGGCCAGCAGCATGTAAAAATTAAGTTCAGATACCTTCCAAACATTTGCTTTTAGGCACTAAAAAAATCTGTGAGGGAACTATACAGCCAATGCATTTTCCATATGGAAAGCCAGCTATGGTGTGCCCTCCTGCATTGCCAGTGCTGATGTTTTTGTTAGCAGCTGCAGCAGAGAGCTGTCAGCTGAGGTCTGCAGTCAGAGCCAAGTGCTGTGCTATTACCACAGCATTGCCTTTTGTTTCATGAAATGGGCAGTTGAGTTTCAGTGAAGAGCCATGCTGGGCAGGTAAGAGCATGGCAAAGTGCCATTATCTCTTTCAGAAAACTTTAGAAGAAAATGCAAGCAGGAAAATGTATGAAATACATTTGAAGGCCACAGAGATTTTTTATTTTTCAATCATCATTTTCAGGATGCTCCGGAGAGTGAAATGAGCAGTGCATTTAACAGCAGCTTTCACCTTCTCTCCAGGCTCTTTAAAAGGGCTCCAAAGGCACTAGAGGGAGCTGCTGTTCTACTGAACTCTTTGGATTCCATGTTTTCAGCAGAAATTGTTACCTGCTGGAGCGACACAAGTGTGAGGCACACATCCCAGCTCTNCTTAAAAGGAAATAGCTCCAAACTGGGAAATTACTGGGGTTTACAATATATTTTTTTTCTCCCTTCACTTTTTATAGTTTGTCTGCATTTCTATAAAGATGAGACTGCTGAAAAAGTCTCCTCAAACTCACAGCCCATGCAGCAAAATGTGTACAAGTAAATTGCATTGGCTGCATCAAGAACAGGCCATTTCAGGGAACACAGCACTGCAAGTGACTCAGTGTAATCACTTTATCCATCTATTTATGATCTATGCCTGCACATTAAATTAAAATACTGTTTTTCTGATTACTATAAAGTAAAAAATAATGAAATACATTGGTGCAGATGTGCAATATTGTATAACTATTACCAGAGCAAATGGAAGGAATAAAGGCATGACATCTGCCACAATAGACTACATTAAATAAATTACATGTTGATGTGGACTTTTAAAACTTCAATGCAAAGAAACAAGCAATATGACTAAGCCTTGCCAGCCATTCCTGTCCTTCCATGGAAGCATTTCCAATATTCCAAAAAGCAGTTGAAAGACCGAGAATACCAGAAATGCTTCTGACAGTTTTCACTTACACTGCTTTAATTTTCTGTTTATTGTAATTAACTGATAACATTCATTCACTTTCAAAATATTGGTAGAAGAGTGACAGTATTTCCTGAAGCAAAGGAAATGAGATTTCCAAGGCAAACTGCTGGCTACAGAAGATAACTAGTTTGGTGGCACTGACATACATATGGAATAACAAGAGACCAAAAGTGTATGGAATCAAATCAAGAAATTGAAGTAGTCTGTGAAGTTTTCCACTGCCTCTCATGCACCAGAAACAACAACAAAAAAGAGATCTTATTTTAATTTATGACTTTAAGGAATAGCACAAATTTAATCTTCCCAGCAAGAGTGTTTGTGAAGACAGAAGATATGAAGATCAGTCCCTTGAAAAGGTAAATGATGAACTGAATCACGAGCTTCAAGGGCTATAGCAACTGTGAAATAAATATGTTCTGGTTGCAAGTAACTTTGGACATGTTGGTAGAAAACAGCAGGTTTCAGAGGGTTGCAGTTTACTAACCAAGTCTCTTTCCTGCCTCTGACCCAGACAGCTTCTTGGACAAGATGGCCAAATTAGGTGGCCCTCATGTTTCCTACTTTTAAAAACCAGTGGTGATGGTAGTTCCCTTCCACCAAACAGCAACACTGGGCAGAAGTGGTATTTAGACTCACATGTGGCTGTACTGGTGGAATTCTGTAGCACAGTTCTAGCTTGGTACTCTGTTCATTTTAAAAACAGTCTGATGTTCCACTAAAATGGGAATTATTGAGCAATGGAATTCCTCTAGACATAACACTTTCAGTTAACAAAGAAAACTGTGACAGAAAACATAAAGTTAACTCTCAATGGGGCAATAGTAAAACTCCTTTTTCTGTCCTCTAGCTCACCTGAATAAACAGCAATACCCAGCAGCTGATTCTTGAAAAAGTCAAAATGAAAACAACCATCAAAAAGCAAAACCCAGCCACAAAATCTCCCACAGCTGACCACAATATGTAAAACTAGACATGCAGCTATTTTCTAAGCAGGGCAAATAGAAAAATAAATTATCTCCTCTTAACAACACTCCAAACAAAACCAGGCAGGTAGAAATTCCCCAACCTAAGACCAGAAAAGCATTTTATTGAAACACAGACTGAAGAACTGGGCCTGTGCAGCCTTAGGCCAGCAGCATGTAAAAATTAAGTTCAGATACCTTCCAAACATTTGCTTTTAGGCACTAAAAAAATCTGTGAGGGAACTATACAGCCAATGCATTTTCCATATGGAAAGCCAGCTATGGTGTGCCCTCCTGCATTGCCAGTGCTGATGTTTTTGTTAGCAGCTGCAGCAGAGAGCTGTCAGCTGAGGTCTGCAGTCAGAGCCAAGTGCTGTGCTATTACCACAGCATTGCCTTTTGTTTCATGAAATGGGCAGTTGAGTTTCAGTGAAGAGCCATGCTGGGCAGGTAAGAGCATGGCAAAGTGCCATTATCTCTTTCAGAAAACTTTAGAAGAAAATGCAAGCAGGAAAATGTATGAAATACATTTGAAGGCCACAGAGATTTTTTATTTTTCAATCATCATTTTCAGGATGCTCCGGAGAGTGAAATGAGCAGTGCATTTAACAGCAGCTTTCACCTTCTCTCCAGGCTCTTTAAAAGGGCTCCAAAGGCACTAGAGGGAGCTGCTGTTCTACTGAACTCTTTGGATTCCATGTTTTCAGCAGAAATTGTTACCTGCTGGAGCGACACAAGTGTGAGGCACACATCCCAGCTCTCCAGTACTGATGTAACAGCAGAGTATTCAAAATCAACAGCAGACAGCAAGGATGCAAACCATGAAGTCTGAATCACAAGGGAATAACAGAACTCTTTGAAGTCTATAATATTTAATAAACTTTAAAAAAAGACTTAATTGAGGATCATCATCTGGGTAGGCTTACAGAAATATTTTTTATAACTTGCCAGTAAAAATCCTCATTGAATCCTTGTCTTTTGTGAGCACTTTGCTCCAAAGGGAAAAAATGCTTTAGGGAAAAAAAAAAAAAAAAAAAAAAAAAGAAAAAAAAAAAGAAAAAAAAGGATGCTGCCATGCAACAAGTAGGTAAAAATTTATTATTTTAATTAATCAAAACTCACACCTCTTAATAGTGTCTAATTTAAAACCCTTCTAACTAATCAAAATATGGTCTCAGAAACCCTCACCACACCCCCTTCTTTTAGGACTGCCCTTTATATCAAATCCCCTGAGTATTATATCCAATTCACCAACTTCTTCCTCAAGGAGACAGAACTTTTCCTTCTAACATTTGGGGTTTTTTTAGTCATGAAAACACTGAACACCTGTCTGTTCTTATATCTAAATTAAGTACTTAATGTCATGGCATAAACTGACAAATTAGATAAATTTATAAATTTCAAACATGCAGTGTGTACTGTAGTAAACAATTAATGACTAAATCTCCTTTTTCTCAAATAGAAATTTCATACTCTTCCAAAATATCAACCAAACACCAACCTTACTTTTACTGTAGAGTCTAATCTAATCTTTACAGTTCTGTCAATCTGTTGGGCATTTTATATCCTGTATATGCCAAACTTATGACAGCAACCACCCTGTTGCACTTTGGAAAGGTCAAAGTAAAGGCCACTGATATATCTATGTGCATAAGGAAGCTGCTACTATTAGAAGGGGCAACTGGAAGCACAATACAGCAAAATCTAATCTGGCTTTGGGCTTGAAAAAGAGAGAATGTAGGACTTTAAACATGGGAATACTGTCAGTGAAAAATAACAGGCAACACTGCTTTTAGAGTACACTTTTTCTGTGTGCTATATTCCCAGTCCTGGAAGAGGACCCCAAAATGTGTCATAGCTGTAGCCAAATTGAGCACCACATCAAGATAGTTATACCAGAAACAAAATCTTTTAACTGATATTTAGGCCATGACTGCTTGAGGAGTGCTTTTCTGCTATGTAGGGCTAGACTACAGCACTCATACAGAGCTTCTTGTCTGGATGCTGCCATGCTGACAAAAACCGAGCTTTTCCTTTGCTGTAAGAAAATCTGAAATTTGTCTCTGTAATAAAAGTGCCATTTAGTTTCCACTCAAGATTTGTGCTGTGTCTGTCAAGGGTCATACATCTTCACAGGCCTGACCTGGCAGCAAATCTACGATGGCAGAAATCTATAATGGAGAAACAGCTTTTCACTGATTCACCAAAAGCTAAGTGGATTAGTAGATTAGGTCTAACACTGACCTCTGCTAGATTTGGGGTTTTGTTGTTGTTTTCTTTCTTTTCCTTTTAAAGGTCATTTTCAGCATTTGTGTTATAAAAGATTCTGCATCACTCTTTTTCTCTGTTTGGACATCCACAGTCTGCAGTACTGCTGCAGCATTAGGAAGCCTAAACTGTACAAAAGACTCACATTAGCAAGGCTTCAATATGAGTGTATGCAGGGGAGAAGAGGTAGAAAACCAGGTTTTTAACTATTTAGTTTTATGCAGGACAAATGAACCCCATCACCACCTCCTCTTTCTGAACACATCTTGCAAGAAAAAAGGGAAAAAAAGATTTATAAATTAATGCAGTTCTGCTTTTAGATCAGTGTAGATTACATTTATTTCCTTTTAGTCCCTGTGTTTCATGCATTATTCTCTTCACAGAAGAGATGAGTTTTCTCTTGCAGTGAGGTTGAAGCAATATGGATCAAATGTTCTGACATATAAACTATTGACCTTTACCTATTTCAGGTAAACAGAAAAAGGAATTAGGAAATCATTGTTTGATACTAAGAATGTAAAACAGTGGGAATTTGCTTAACTCACAAACAAACAGATGTTTTGTATATCTGCACAACAGCATTTTTTCAACACAATATTCAGGGAATTTTACAAATATGACCAAGTCTTCCTCTATGAAAAGAAGGCTGTGTTCATTCTAGACTAATAGACATCCGTGCCTGATTTTAAATTCAAAATCACGTATCACTTAAAAAACCCAAACAATTAAAATCCTAAACCTCTTAGATCTGAGTCAAATGCTTTAGTTCTTTATATTACAAATCCTTTCATAGAGTCATGTATTTCTTAATCTTTTTAATTCTTTTGTAAACTCATTTAAACTGCAGCTGAGTGCTCATTCCAGTACTGGGTATAATCCTCCCCACCATTCAGACAGTTGGCACATGCTTCACACAGTCCTTCATCTTTCAAATTACCCCTCTGAGACAGAAATTATCCCATCTTCTACAGAGCATCAGGCATTCTGCAAAGTGAATGAATGCACAGTGTTCACATTTAGCATACATGGCCAGTCTTTCTTTGAAATGTCAATTTCTGCTTCCTCTGCCAAATTTGTTCTTTTCCTCCCTCATATAGTTTTGCTGTAGCAAAAAGCTACCAATAGTAGCAGTTTGCTACAGCAGAGTAAACACAGATCAATTGTTTTCAGCTAAAATTATGGTTGGGTAACCTGCTATAAAAATGGTAACAAAGTCCTAGGATAGAGTGAAAATTTCCCATTCCCTTTGTTAGTTACTCACAGGAGGTCCTGGTGGTCCTGGTTTTCCTGGGAGGCCTGGTTTGCCTCTTCTTCCCTAGAAACAAAAAAGAACAACAGACATTTCTAAATGCTATGGCTAAAGACTGAATTGAAATAAGAATTTTGTTTGAGATTTATCACTTTGTTTAGTAGCAAAACACCCAAATACTAACCAAAATGAATGCTCTGTATCAGTCACTGCAATCCTATTGAATGTCAATACATTTAGGACAGTTTTAAATTGTTATGACAAATTATATTTGCATCACTATCATTTACTGTCACATTTAAAAGCTATGTCTCAAATAGGAGTGAACACTGATAGGGCTATAAACAGCATCTTAATGAGGTGTAAAGAAATTACATTTTGCCTGAATATACCAGACCTTGGGATGTTAAACTGTGCAAGGTGTTGCACCAGCCACCATAATTTGCACAGTAAATACATAGGTGCAATATAACCCAGTTAACACCCACAGCCTGTTTCTCCAGGATGTGATAACAAGCAGAAAAGTCAGAGATTTATTTACAAAAAAAAAATCCAACAACCCATATACCTTCCTTGTGCAATTTTTAGTCTGTGTATGCAATGCATATGAAAAATCATTACATCGTTTGCCTTAAAACTTAAGGTTCCTAGAAGTNCATAATATTTAAAGATAAAACAAAACCACTTGGCCAAGTACTCTTTTAAAAATGGAGAAACAGCTTTTCACTGATTCACCAAAAGCTAAGTGGATTAGTAGATTAGGTCTAACACTGACCTCTGCTAGATTTGGGGTTTTGTTGTTGTTTTCTTTCTTTTCCTTTTAAAGGTCATTTTCAGCATTTGTGTTATAAAAGATTCTGCATCACTCTTTTTCTCTGTTTGGACATCCACAGTCTGCAGTACTGCTGCAGCATTAGGAAGCCTAAACTGTACAAAAGACTCACATTAGCAAGGCTTCAATATGAGTGTATGCAGGGGAGAAGAGGTAGAAAACCAGGTTTTTAACTATTTAGTTTTATGCAGGACAAATGAACCCCATCACCACCTCCTCTTTCTGAACACATCTTGCAAGAAAAAAGGGAAAAAAAGATTTATAAATTAATGCAGTTCTGCTTTTAGATCAGTGTAGATTACATTTATTTCCTTTTAGTCCCTGTGTTTCATGCATTATTCTCTTCACAGAAGAGATGAGTTTTCTCTTGCAGTGAGGTTGAAGCAATATGGATCAAATGTTCTGACATATAAACTATTGACCTTTACCTATTTCAGGTAAACAGAAAAAGGAATTAGGAAATCATTGTTTGATACTAAGAATGTAAAACAGTGGGAATTTGCTTAACTCACAAACAAACAGATGTTTTGTATATCTGCACAACAGCATTTTTTCAACACAATATTCAGGGAATTTTACAAATATGACCAAGTCTTCCTCTATGAAAAGAAGGCTGTGTTCATTCTAGACTAATAGACATCCGTGCCTGATTTTAAATTCAAAATCACGTATCACTTAAAAAACCCAAACAATTAAAATCCTAAACCTCTTAGATCTGAGTCAAATGCTTTAGTTCTTTATATTACAAATCCTTTCATAGAGTCATGTATTTCTTAATCTTTTTAATTCTTTTGTAAACTCATTTAAACTGCAGCTGAGTGCTCATTCCAGTACTGGGTATAATCCTCCCCACCATTCAGACAGTTGGCACATGCTTCACACAGTCCTTCATCTTTCAAATTACCCCTCTGAGACAGAAATTATCCCATCTTCTACAGAGCATCAGGCATTCTGCAAAGTGAATGAATGCACAGTGTTCACATTTAGCATACATGGCCAGTCTTTCTTTGAAATGTCAATTTCTGCTTCCTCTGCCAAATTTGTTCTTTTCCTCCCTCATATAGTTTTGCTGTAGCAAAAAGCTACCAATAGTAGCAGTTTGCTACAGCAGAGTAAACACAGATCAATTGTTTTCAGCTAAAATTATGGTTGGGTAACCTGCTATAAAAATGGTAACAAAGTCCTAGGATAGAGTGAAAATTTCCCATTCCCTTTGTTAGTTACTCACAGGAGGTCCTGGTGGTCCTGGTTTTCCTGGGAGGCCTGGTTTGCCTCTTCTTCCCTAGAAACAAAAAAGAACAACAGACATTTCTAAATGCTATGGCTAAAGACTGAATTGAAATAAGAATTTTGTTTGAGATTTATCACTTTGTTTAGTAGCAAAACACCCAAATACTAACCAAAATGAATGCTCTGTATCAGTCACTGCAATCCTATTGAATGTCAATACATTTAGGACAGTTTTAAATTGTTATGACAAATTATATTTGCATCACTATCATTTACTGTCACATTTAAAAGCTATGTCTCAAATAGGAGTGAACACTGATAGGGCTATAAACAGCATCTTAATGAGGTGTAAAGAAATTACATTTTGCCTGAATATACCAGACCTTGGGATGTTAAACTGTGCAAGGTGTTGCACCAGCCACCATAATTTGCACAGTAAATACATAGGTGCAATATAACCCAGTTAACACCCACAGCCTGTTTCTCCAGGATGTGATAACAAGCAGAAAAGTCAGAGATTTATTTACAAAAAAAAAATCCAACAACCCATATACCTTCCTTGTGCAATTTTTAGTCTGTGTATGCAATGCATATGAAAAATCATTACATCGTTTGCCTTAAAACTTAAGGTTCCTAGAAGTTTACTTAACAGAAGAATTTCCACCCAAATGTAGTGTATCAATTAAGATTAATTTTTCCCCTTATATATGGTAAACATAAATTAACAAAAATCATTAGGGGGATGTCTTGATGAAAACATGGCTTAAGAAGTCAAAAACTAAAAATTCTTTCTGACAGCTTATAATTAACATGGATGCATTTCTGTAAGATGTGGTCCCTGCTTCTAAGCTTATTCCTGTGTTTTTATAAATTATAATTTCACACAAACTGCAGAAGTAATCTGAGGAACAGAAAGTGAAATTTCAGCTTTGAATTTTACAGGTGAAAGCCCTGAGATGAAGGAATCCACTCTTATGCTTTGCCTTTCATTAATCCTGATCTATGAGGAGAAACAGGATGATAGTACAGGTGGAAAACCTTTCTTCCTCAGACCCGGCAGTTCAGCAGGGTAACCTCTTGCCTAGATGCCAGGGACTCTCCTGAGAGGCAGGAGACAGGGATTTGGATCCCCTTCAAGTTGGAGAAACAACCAAACAAGGGATGAGCTTCACTCACTGTGCTGAACCCCATGAAGTCCACCACAGTTTTATGAAGACCCTCAGCCAGCCTGTGTGCTTTAAGGGCAGCATGAAAACCCCCACACCTCAGCATATCTGCAGTGCCACATTCTTGGGTCATAACCAGCTGAGACATATGTTATGTGCTGAGCTCTTTAATCCCACCAATGCTTGCATATAAAGGGCTGTAACTGGGGCAATAAATGTTCATAATGAAACTACAGTGCTAGATGCCCATATGGGGTTAGAGATGATTCTGTTCCTTGTCACCCACTCCCAGCATCTTCCCTCCTGTGCTGGTAACTGTTGTGAGCCAGAGCTGGGAACTCATGGGGGTAAGGATGGTCCACAAAAAACCAGTTGGTTTTGATTTTGATCAGTTCATTGATGCAGTTCACTGGGCAGCTGAGTGGTTTGCTGAGCCTAGCAGAGCAAAGACACACATGCACAAAAAAAAAGGGCTGTGCTGCTAGAGCTTGACTTTGGACTGATCTGCTTCAGACATACAGATGGAAACAAGAGTAAACAGTAAACTTTCCTGAGGACATATGAAAAACAAAGAGGTAATGATATAAGGAATAAATGAAGATAAATTGTTTCATCTTTTTTAAACAGTCCATCTAAGTTATAATGATCTATACTGTTGACTTCTTGAAGCACTTTCCTTTTCCTGTTTGGACTTATTTAAAGTACCCAGAGGATGACACTTAAAATCTCAGCAGTCTAAACAAAGTATCAAGGAAGTGTCAGGGGGAAGAAGGCAAGGCTTTGACTGGCAGACACAACTGTGACAGAGGTGTTAATTACACAGGAAAACATGGAATATGTTGGGAAGGCAATTTTATATCTATTTGCAAGAGGAGATAAAATATTATTTATGACACAAAGTCAAAACTCAAAAAAACTTTCAGAAAAATCTGATATAAAAAAAGAACAAGACACCAAAAAAAAGAGGCAACTTATTTTTCACTGTCATTTATTCATTACCAGAACACCTACCCACTGAAACACAGAAGAAACAGTTGTCCTACCTTTTATCCAAATGTTAATATTAGTGATGACAAATCACTAATAAAAAAATGACAAATATTAGTCATTTTACTACATTCTAGAGGTCTTTTTTTTTTTTGCCCCTACAGGCACCATCTAAACTGCCTGATATTTTAAATTTAATATTGAAATATATATAAGGCCACTACCTTCAGCAATGCCTTTCACATACAGAGATTTAAAAGTCAGAGACACACAGCTCTACCTACTTGCCACAACTCCTGCTTCTCTGTTATCTCTCAACATCAGTATGGAAGAAAATAAAAATACTATGGAAAGAGTGTAATATGTATGTACAGCACAAAAGAGTGCAAGCAAAATAGTTTATTTTTTTGTTTAGGATAATTAAAATGATTAGAATGTTCTTCATAAGCCCATTATGGCCTTGCTTTGAGCTGCTCATGAGCCAGACTGTGACTAAATATATGCAGTTTGAGTCAGAGTCTTCCTTTTGGCAAGAAATAAGTGAAAACCATCTTGCTGGGCTGTCTGGTTTGTAGAGTGGGCTTAGCTGAGGGCCACAGTTCCCAGCTCCTGCTCAGCAGTTGGTCTCAGCAGCTCTGCGGACCTTTACTCACTGCTGGAGCTGTGTGTGGGGCAGACAGCTGGCACAGGACACCCATCACCTTTATGTGGCTGAGTGTGCTAAGCAAATGTGGTTATAAAACCATTAAAAATATAAATAAATGTTCTAGACATCATCACATACTTCCTTTGACTGAGTTAAAAAAATGCAGCACCACCTACACTAACTTAAAAAAGATAAGTAGTGTCAACAAGTTCTAATGATGCTTTGAATAATATCTAAAGAAAATAAAAAAGTTGTTGGTTATTTCCTTTGTGCTGCATACAATTTTTTTTGGCAATCAATGTGATGTTTTCTAAATGTTACTGATAATGATTATTTTACCCCTTCCCCTTGCTCATGAAGTCCCTGTCCTCAACTACTTTGGACTGTCAGCTATTTTCCTCTGTCCATAGGAAAAACTTCCACTGCAACACATAAATCATTCAAGTAATAACTGCTTGGTCAGGGACTAAACCGACAAAATATTACAGAATAAAATAAGTTTAAAATGATATGCTTCAGCGAAGCCCAGCTGAGTGCCTAGCTGTGAAGTACACGGTCANAATTTTATATCTATTTGCAAGAGGAGATAAAATATTATTTATGACACAAAGTCAAAACTCAAAAAAACTTTCAGAAAAATCTGATATAAAAAAAGAACAAGACACCAAAAAAAAGAGGCAACTTATTTTTCACTGTCATTTATTCATTACCAGAACACCTACCCACTGAAACACAGAAGAAACAGTTGTCCTACCTTTTATCCAAATGTTAATATTAGTGATGACAAATCACTAATAAAAAAATGACAAATATTAGTCATTTTACTACATTCTAGAGGTCTTTTTTTTTTTTGCCCCTACAGGCACCATCTAAACTGCCTGATATTTTAAATTTAATATTGAAATATATATAAGGCCACTACCTTCAGCAATGCCTTTCACATACAGAGATTTAAAAGTCAGAGACACACAGCTCTACCTACTTGCCACAACTCCTGCTTCTCTGTTATCTCTCAACATCAGTATGGAAGAAAATAAAAATACTATGGAAAGAGTGTAATATGTATGTACAGCACAAAAGAGTGCAAGCAAAATAGTTTATTTTTTTGTTTAGGATAATTAAAATGATTAGAATGTTCTTCATAAGCCCATTATGGCCTTGCTTTGAGCTGCTCATGAGCCAGACTGTGACTAAATATATGCAGTTTGAGTCAGAGTCTTCCTTTTGGCAAGAAATAAGTGAAAACCATCTTGCTGGGCTGTCTGGTTTGTAGAGTGGGCTTAGCTGAGGGCCACAGTTCCCAGCTCCTGCTCAGCAGTTGGTCTCAGCAGCTCTGCGGACCTTTACTCACTGCTGGAGCTGTGTGTGGGGCAGACAGCTGGCACAGGACACCCATCACCTTTATGTGGCTGAGTGTGCTAAGCAAATGTGGTTATAAAACCATTAAAAATATAAATAAATGTTCTAGACATCATCACATACTTCCTTTGACTGAGTTAAAAAAATGCAGCACCACCTACACTAACTTAAAAAAGATAAGTAGTGTCAACAAGTTCTAATGATGCTTTGAATAATATCTAAAGAAAATAAAAAAGTTGTTGGTTATTTCCTTTGTGCTGCATACAATTTTTTTTGGCAATCAATGTGATGTTTTCTAAATGTTACTGATAATGATTATTTTACCCCTTCCCCTTGCTCATGAAGTCCCTGTCCTCAACTACTTTGGACTGTCAGCTATTTTCCTCTGTCCATAGGAAAAACTTCCACTGCAACACATAAATCATTCAAGTAATAACTGCTTGGTCAGGGACTAAACCGACAAAATATTACAGAATAAAATAAGTTTAAAATGATATGCTTCAGCGAAGCCCAGCTGAGTGCCTAGCTGTGAAGTACACGGTCAGCTGCACTCTTTGTTCCTCTCCTCCTTCTCCCTTTCTGCTAATCAAAGAGGCTTGAAGAGATTTGCCTTACATTACAATGAAGGCTCTTCAGCAGAGCAGCTCTGTGCATCCTTCCTGAAGCCTGTGCTCAGAGTGTGCCTGCTGCCCCTGGGCACGGCTGCAGGTCCAGCACACAATGCAGGAATTCAGCCCGTAGTGCAGCCCCCTGCTGTACCTATCGTGTTGCAGCCATCTATTCACGTATCTCGTAACTATAAAGAGTAAGATTGCTAATCCTAATGTCTAAAAATAAACTGATTATTTTAGGATAAAATGGAGCAGAGTTATGTAGGAACACTGACATGATTTATGGGATTAATAATTTAAAGATCCCACACTTGAGTATGAAGGGAAAAGTCCTTAGAATAAGCCTGTGTGAATTTTCAAGGGAAACCCCTAATTAGTGATTCCTGAAACACATAATCACATTTCAAAACAAGATCTAGTTCCAAAGAAAGTAGGAAATTGGGCTTCAAAGTCTTAACTACTGTAGTCATTATGCAAGATTAATGAGGCTTGTGTAACTCATTTGCCAAGATAAACTAAGATTCTCTTGAATAATTGTCAAAAGCAGGCTGAGGAAGGGACAGATCCACACGGAACAGGAGGCAGGTGGAGAGTAAAGAGCTCTGTCTCAGTGTGCCCCACACACACCCCACCAGCCCCTCAGACACCTACACGCAGCCACACAGAGCAGGCTCTGGGCAATTTCTCCACATGCTCCAAGTCAGCAGCAAGCTGCCAGGGAAGACTCAGTGCCTGTGCTGATTCAGAACCCCCAGAAGAGGCTATCAGAGAATCACAGAATGTGAGGGGCTGGAAGGGACCTAGTCCTTTGTCTCAGTCCCCTAAGCTGATACCCCCAGTTGATGTAAACTTCCCAGCATTCCCCCTCTGTCTGGAGTCACAACCTGGTGCTCCTGGCAGTTCCCCTGGAGCTTGCAGAGCTTGCAGGTTGCCCATCTAGCCCAGTTTCTCAATAGTGCTCCTCTACCAGTCAGTTCTGGGATGGGAGAAGGTTCTCCAGGATCCAAATCAACTATTTGACACATAGCAAAGTGAAAATCACAAATCTACAACAAATGCACAGCCTGCATGTAGTCATTATTTTCCATCACGCTTTTAGCCAAAAAAATTGCTATTTTTTAGAGGGCTTTGATATTTAGCCACCTGACTGCTCAACTGCTGTTGAAAAGACCTTTGTCATTAACTCTGGTATTGTCACAATTGGACAAGGTTTTGGGGTTTTTTTTAATCCTTAGAAATCTCATAGTTTGGCTATTCTCCTTCCTAAATTGGAACTCTGTATTGCTGTCAATGAAACTCCTTTAACCTCACTAATACAGAGCTAGAAACTGAATGTGCAATTCCGTCTTCAATCCTATTAACTGTGGCCTTGAGGATGTCTTATGCTAACCAGTGCAGTACAAATTACCCTCTGAATTCGCTGTTAAAGCTGAATAAACTCACAGAAAGTGAGTTTCAACAATATTTTTAAACTACATTTAAATACTTTTATAACAAACACCGTATTATTTTATTATTACAACTATCTCTCTGTTTTCTTATGTTGCTATATCTTTTGCTAAGAGACATTAAAATAAATATCGACAATTGGAAGGCAGCATGAAAATCCTAAATGAGATTTTTAAAAAGAAATGATTTCTGCTATTCCATTAACAGTTAACAACAAAGAAATAAAAAATGATATAACAATTTTCAAATTGACAAATCTGTCCTTCTAGATTTCAGTCTTTATCCCGTTTTTAAATGCCAAAGTGGGAAAATATTAAATTATTTTTTTTTTTAAGCTGTATCATACTTTACTGTTTATTTATTTTGCTTTTAAGGTGGACATATCCTGGTAGAAAATCTGAAAATTATCTCCCTCTTTTACACTAGTCATCTTCAGGTTGTGATCACAAAATCAGATCAGAGCTTTGCATACTTAAACACAACTTACATCAAAGTCAAGAAGGACTGAGAAGATTAAAAGAGGTTCCAAAACTCTGGTGCTGTAGCTGTGAAAAATACAGTTTGCACTGTGCCAGGTGCCTGATCTACTATGTAGTAATTATCACTGCTCTGTAAAGCTTGTTTTACAATTGGTTGAGTAAAACATGTACTCACTGAACTAGAAAACAAATTATGTCAAAGAAATATTTCAGTTCTGTAAACCAGATAAATGCAATCTGAATTTAAATTAATTTTGGTATGACTCTAAATAATTATCCTAAGGAAACCTAACAGCTCCTCACACATTTGTTTACTTAGGAAGATTTTCCATTGTGCCATAATAATTTTATTCATGCTTGATTAGAAAAACTTGCAAGCCCAGAGAATAAACTGATTATTAACGTAAGACAAGTATTGCAATTTCACAAAGTTGCTCCAAACACGTAATTTTAGGTAAGCCAATCCTAAAACACTAGATAGGACAACCCAAAGGACTCTCCTTTTTATAAGGTGTTTAATTTATTACTAAGATAATACTAAAATAACTTCCTCTCAAGTGAAGCATTTGGTATTATAAATGGAACAACTGGAAATAAGGAAGTTGTTTCCAAAATATTTACTTCAAACACCTGCAACTTCCCAAGTAATAGAGAGTCAAGAATATGGCTCTGGTATCATAGAAAGCTCTGTAAATGTCTGAACTGAACTAATCACTGGAACCAGGGAAACCACCACAGTGGAGAATCAGTTTGTTCAAACACCTATGAAACATTAAAAAAAAATCCATTAATCCATAATAATGAAGATGTTGGCAGCTCTGCTAAGAAAAGGCTCTAGCTAGTTAAGTCAAAACCACAGGAGGGTTGGAAGGTGTTTTGAGATGGTAGAGCACAACAGAAATCTGCCTACTTGACTTTTGTGTATCTCCACAGGTGAAGACTCCACAGCCTCCCTGGGAAATCTGCAGCAGTATTTGGCCACCTTCGCAATGAAACAGGGTTGTTTTTGTTTTCAGATGGAAATACCTGTTTAATTTGTGTCTCTTGTCCTGTCACTGCCTGCTGCTAAGGAGAAGTTGTCTCCTTCTTCATTCCTTCACATTCGACTTTTATACACAGTGATAAGATCCTCCCTGAGCCTTCTTTTCTAGAGCCTGAAGAGTCCCAGCCTCTCAGCCTTTCTTTTCATTAAAGATGCTCCAGTCCCTTTAGTTCCTGTGCTAAACCCACTTCAGAAAGCCCATCTCTTCCTTGATGTGGTCTCACCAGTGCTGAGCAGAGTGGATATTTCCTCTGACCTGCTGGCAATGCTTTTCCAAATGCAGCCCAAGATATTACTGGGATATTTTTTTCCATGATGGTGCATTGCTGGCTCATGGTCTGCTTGGTGTCCAGCAGTTCTTCTCCACAGTGCTTCTTTCCAGACAGTTTGCCTACAGTGCATACCAATATCTGGGGCTATTCCTCCCTAGATGCAGGATCTTGCATTTTCCCTTGTCGAACTTCACATGACTCCTCTTCCCTCAGTTCTTTCCTACATTCTGCCTCATTATCCAGGTTGTTAATGAAGATGATGGTCAGTATTGGCTTCAGAACAGATCTCTGTAGTACATCACTAGTAACCTGTCTACTACTGGACTTTTTGCCACTGATCACAGTCTTCTGGGCCCAACTGTTCACACAATTTTCAATCCAACTCACAGCCTACTTATCTAACTTTTACTTTGTCAGCTTTTCTATGAGGAGAGATAGTGTCAAAGACTTTGCTGAAGTTGAGGTCAACAACATCCACTGCTCACTCCTCATCCACCAAGCTAGTCACCTCACTGTAGAAGGCAAAGTAGCTGCTCAAGCATCATTTCCCCTTCATAAATCCATGCAGACTATCCCAATCATTTTCTTGTCCTTCATGTGATTGGAAATGTTTTCTAGGTGAGCTTTCCTCTATTGCATTCCCAGGGTTTGTGGTGAAGTTGACTGGCTTGTAGATCCCCAGACCTTCCTTCCTAAATTGAGAAGTGACATATTCTGTCTTGCAGTCTTCATTAGTCTCTCACAATCACCATAACCATTCAAAGAGAATCAAGAGTGGCCTTGAAATGACATATCAGTTCCCTCTGCAATTGTGGATGCAATCCATCAGGTCCCAACAACTTACAGAGCTTAAATATAAATTTGACTTCACTGCATTTAGCATAGTAAAGGCAGAGTCTGGAAAACTACATGCAGTCTGTAATTATAAGTAGTAGACATTTTTAAGAAAGTATAACATCATGACAAAATTACTTGTAGACTTCAGAACATTCTTTACATGAGGAGCTGAAGGACCTTAGTTGAATTTTCTCAAAAATAAAAAGAATGGTGATTTGATTACAGAGAAAAAAAACAACTTCAAATGTCTCTTTCATGTAAAGTAGACATTGAACAAAACACATTTGTTTGAGGCTTAAGCTATAAGCCCAATTATAAAATAGAAAGCACATTTTGAAATGTAGGATTGACAACACTGGAACAAAGTAATCAAGGACATTTGTGAAGTCTCTGCTGTTGATATCTTTCCAGTGGAAACTGTACATCTGTGAAAGATATACCTGAAGTATAGGAATACTGAGAAAAATAATAAAATCCTGCATAATCCTGGAAGCCAGGAAGATGGTGTAGTTGTCCACTGTCATTTAAATTCCATACAATGCTAGGTTAGCACCTAATCTTTCTACCTTTGGTGGATCAGTAATATTGAACCAGGGACTTTTCTGAGCAATATCTGCTTACCTTCTGAAGGTTCTGATGTCATTCTGAGCAGTGGTGTAATAGTATCAAGTTGCTGTGGCATTAACATGCTGCTCTGAATGCCTGAAGTCCACAAGAGGGACACTGAAAAATGATGTCTGAATGTGGTGCCCACAGAATGGTCTCATGTTTCTCATACAGCAATGAGGAAAAGGGAAGGAGTAGATGCTTCTACTGGCCCACTTCTCCCAAAACAGAGGCTCTTCCTCAGCAAGGTCTCAGGTCCAACAAACAACTTAATTAAAGGTAACAAAACTGACAATGATACAAATCACCAGTGGTAAAGCAAAGAGAAACACTGGCCTTTTGTTAAGAACAGCATAGGTTTGAGGACTCCTTGCCCCTACAGGAAAACACAACCCTGGCTAATGTGTGAATGGAAGTGGGTACTGTGGCTAAAGGAGAGACAGAAGAGCAGTATATGTTGCTATAAAATTTAAGTTCACTCAAGATATTGTCACAACAAAGCTGACCTTTAAATGAGTCTTGTATATATCTCAGGTTGGTTGAAGAATCAGATATTAGTTCACTGTATGGTCTCTGGATGTGCCTGGATTATCATGCAGCTACTCTTTCTTCTGCTGTAACCATTACTTGCCTCTTCTAACACTCTAAATAAGGATGCATCATGTGTGATGAACCATGGAATGAGCTAAGTATGTTTCTACTACAGTAAACAGAAAGCCAATTGCTTCACTTTAGCTTACACCTCTGTTCCTGAACCCATTATTTGCTGCTCATGAAAGTTGTTCTCCTGCATAAGCCAGATATATACAGCATAAGAAGATATTACAAAGGAGATGAGAGGAAAAGGTTTCCCAATAAATGAAGAAAGAATGGTATCTAAGGAGTTTACTCTTGTAAATATAACCAGTGCACTTGCTAAATGCTAGACTATTAATGTGCTTGTTTCACCAGAAAAGAAATATTTATGCAGTTCCCTCCTACAGCAGCATAAAAGAAGTAATCACATTTGCATAAGAACCCAATTTTTACTTATCATCACACTGGTTGTTCCCCATGACTACACTACTTCAAATTTTTAGTGAGTTTGGAATTTTCTCTTAAGTAAAGCCAAAAATAAAGCATGCATGCTGATACAGGATCCTTTAATGCTGCAGAGATTTAGTCAGAGTTTTCAGTGTTTCATTTCTCTCATTCTGAATGATCTCCTTTCAGTATGTTTCTGTAAACATATCACATTAGTGTACCCTGTTTTCTGCAAACTCTTTCCTCACTTGGGATAGCTGGAAAGCATCCAGGGAGACCAACTCGGACAGAAGACATTTCACACACTTCTGTCATCAATTTTCGTTGCTGAGTTATTTGCATACCATCATTTAAACATCTAAGAACCTAAACTGCTCTTTGATGTGGGAGTAAAATCATATCCCAGCATGATCATACGGTAGCAATACACTGGATCACCAAGCCACAGAAAATGACATATTTAATGTTTCAGTAATCATGTGTTGGCTCAAATGATACCATGAAACTCTATCTACAGCATATCAGTTACACAGAAGCTGTTACCACTTTATTTGAAATAATGCATTGATCCCCCTTCACTCTTGAAATAAATAACCCACAGTCATCAGCTAATGCTGTGATGTTGTAAATTTGTTCTTGTGAGCCAATTGCACATATACATCAGTAAGTGTTGTAAAGCTGGCAGAACTATAACTCTACAATTCAGTTAGTCTTTATATTTAGCATAATTATATATAATTACACTTATTATATTTCCATAATAACTATTGTATGTATTTTACTATGTAATTTGTGATGCAGGTTATTCCTGTGAGGTGAAAGACATGCTGCTGCTCAGATGTATTCCTGTCAGTAGGGGTACATTTGCCCAAGTTCCCTCTGTCATGAGCACACAGAGACAGGTGTCTGCTCTGGGACAGTGACCCATCTTTGGTATTTCTTAGTAGTTCTAATATTAAACTCTGATCTTGGATGATATAATAAAATCCCACTTAAAGCACTCTGACAATGAAAATGCATGGCTCAGGCCACTTTAAAGAGGGAAGAAATCCACTGCCATGGCTTTTTTCTTCCCTTTCTATCTCGTTTTGTGCTGCTGCATACCAAGTTACTAGATCTGATATAAGCCTTCTTCAGGTTTCAAGGCCAGGCTTGACAAGGCTCTGAGCAGCCTGACCTAGTTGAGATGTCCTTGCTTATTGCAGGGGGGTTGGACTAGGTGACCTTTAGAGCTCCCTTCCAACCCAATACATTCCATGATTCTATATATAATTTAATTTTTGGCAATATGACCATTAACAATGTTAATTTTCCTTGGTTACTTATATCTTGCTGTAGTGTGTGTTGAGAGGTCTCTAACTTGCACAGTGATTGTCCTCTCAATTCCTTATTAATCTAAGATGAATTTTCAAAGTAGCTGAACACTTTAAAATGCCCCTGAGGTAAGTGCAAATTATAACTTTGAATCTATCAAGTTTAATGTGAATTGTTCAATGTGAAAATTTGAAAACATTTAATGTTCTCGAAGTGTGGCATCCAGACTGAAAATAGTTTAAAATGCTTTTGAGGTTTTTTTGTTGTTTTTTTTTTCTCCTAATGTGTTATATTTGCAGTCTGCACAATAGGCACAAGATCACTTATAGGTCTGAACGATATTGTAGAAAAATAATGTTAGTTACACACTCAATATTATGCTTTAATCTTCAAAACACAGCCCACAACAAAACCAGTAACTTCATATGATGTGAAAATATTGGAGGATCTGCTGAAAGTAGAACAGAGGAACATGACATGTATAATTAAATAACAAGGAATATTTAATATCCATTAGATGTGCACTGTCCTGTTTATAATTAAAACAGAGCAGAGATCTTCTTACAAACAGTATATTATTGTGTAATTAAATGTGTTGGAAATGCATATGCACATGGAATTTGATTTTTTGGGCGGGGGTGGCCAGCAGAAAGACTATTGTTGTGACCATCTCACTGGTGGAAAGATAAAGACAGATGCTGAGGCTTTACAGTCTGCTGTTCCCACTGTTTGGCTCAAGGCAACTGTGTACACAGCCAAGATTATAAAACAATCAGCACTCCTGTTTTTATAGATCCTGGAGTGAGACAGCACTTCAATTTTATGTGCGGGTAGGAAATATCCATGATGAATGTATCAACCCCCTAATTCCTGCTGAGAAAAAGTGGGGGGAAAAAAAAAGANTTATTAAACTGGCCTTTAATAAGGCAATGTAGCTGACTAAGATCAATGATGAGTAATACTGAGATACTAAATATCAAGTTGCCTTAAACAAACCAAGAATTATCAAGAGATCCAACTTCAATACCACAAACAGGGCACAACTGAATTAATACAAATATTGAAATGTTTGAGTCTGAGTATCTTCTCAAACTGTTAGGAGCAGACTAAATTCCAACCTCTCAAAACCGATTTATTGCAATATCATGATCATATATATTTTTTAGCCATTCTATGAAAATACCAAATTCAGTAAGTCAGGGAAAACAAAAACATAACATCAGTCAGTTACTACATGATATTAAAATTCTGAATAACCAAAGGTTTATTTAATGTCTTGGGCATAATTTGTAACCCCCTTTTACTGTATCTCTCTGTATATGTATCTGCTCTGACTCTTGAACAGAGTCATCTGCAACAAAACTGGGGTCACTAGTACTGGTTTAAAATTTAGATAATGATCCTAAATTAGTATTTTTATATATTTTAGATTGTTCAAGTACGGCCCATCCCTGTAATAAAATGAAAGCTTCTGAGCAATTTTAATATTCTTTCACTTAAAAGCAGAAACATGTTGCACAAATGACAATATCTACATCTGTGCTGCCAGTCATTAAAACACTTTAGATGGTTGAAATTTTTAAATCTCCTTCAACTGAAAAGAAACCTCAAATGTCAAAGCTCAGTTTGTTGTCAACATGCTTCATACTCAGCTGCTACCTTTCCATTTTTTATTAGTGCTTAGAACGAAGTCACACATCAAGGTCAGTTAGCACACTCACCAGTTGTTCACTAAGTTTACTCACCCTTTGACCTTCTTTGCCAGGTGGACCTTGGGGACCTTCTAACCCTGGCAAATCCTGAAAATGAAAACATTAAACAAATATAACATTCAGTGTTATTTTTGTCCTCTATTATTCTTGAGAAGTAAGACTAAGCCAAAGAACCAGATGTCAAGATGAAGCATGTATTTCTAATAATAAAAATAGTTTATTCATAATGGCTTATTTCAAGATAATGTTCTATTCAGGTGTGAGGAAAAAAAAGCAAACAGTAATTAATAATTACACATTCCTCTATATAAAGGCTGAAACATTTGGAAGAAAGGAATTAATCCTTAAGCATAGTTAGAGTTAACTATGGTGTTATATGAAAAGTGATTTGTTAAGTTAGGATGCCATAAGAAAAAAGAATAATAACTTATATTAAATGAATGACAACTTTACAACTGAGATTCAAATATAGGCACAGAAGGGGGAGGGGAAGGGAGGCGAGGGGAAGGTGACTAAATATAGCAGAAGGTCTCATACTTGCTGTGCTGTAAGAACCAGCCCTGCGCGGCTTCCTCCTTGTGCCTGCCTCTGCTTTTCCAAACCCTTCAGAGTCACTTAGAATCATAGAATGGTTGGGGNCAGCACTTCAATTTTATGTGCGGGTAGGAAATATCCATGATGAATGTATCAACCCCCTAATTCCTGCTGAGAAAAAGTGGGGGGAAAAAAAAAGATGTATAAAAAGTATTTCTAAATTAACTTATTTACTATCTTATATGACACAGTTTATTAAATTTGAATTTTTGCCTCAAAAAATAAAGAAGCTCAAAGTGTGACATCCCTAAAGAACTAATAAACTGTGTTTCTGGAGATTCAATACTTCACAGAAAAATACTCTGTAAAAATTAAATAATCTCAACTTTTAAATTTTCATGTTCAATTTAAGTGATTTAGTACTATTTTTAATGTAAAAAACAACATAAAACATAATTTTAGGGCCTACATAACACTACTCTTTTTGTTCAATAACTGGTCTTCTGTTATTATTATTACTATTGCTGGAATTATTAAACTGGCCTTTAATAAGGCAATGTAGCTGACTAAGATCAATGATGAGTAATACTGAGATACTAAATATCAAGTTGCCTTAAACAAACCAAGAATTATCAAGAGATCCAACTTCAATACCACAAACAGGGCACAACTGAATTAATACAAATATTGAAATGTTTGAGTCTGAGTATCTTCTCAAACTGTTAGGAGCAGACTAAATTCCAACCTCTCAAAACCGATTTATTGCAATATCATGATCATATATATTTTTTAGCCATTCTATGAAAATACCAAATTCAGTAAGTCAGGGAAAACAAAAACATAACATCAGTCAGTTACTACATGATATTAAAATTCTGAATAACCAAAGGTTTATTTAATGTCTTGGGCATAATTTGTAACCCCCTTTTACTGTATCTCTCTGTATATGTATCTGCTCTGACTCTTGAACAGAGTCATCTGCAACAAAACTGGGGTCACTAGTACTGGTTTAAAATTTAGATAATGATCCTAAATTAGTATTTTTATATATTTTAGATTGTTCAAGTACGGCCCATCCCTGTAATAAAATGAAAGCTTCTGAGCAATTTTAATATTCTTTCACTTAAAAGCAGAAACATGTTGCACAAATGACAATATCTACATCTGTGCTGCCAGTCATTAAAACACTTTAGATGGTTGAAATTTTTAAATCTCCTTCAACTGAAAAGAAACCTCAAATGTCAAAGCTCAGTTTGTTGTCAACATGCTTCATACTCAGCTGCTACCTTTCCATTTTTTATTAGTGCTTAGAACGAAGTCACACATCAAGGTCAGTTAGCACACTCACCAGTTGTTCACTAAGTTTACTCACCCTTTGACCTTCTTTGCCAGGTGGACCTTGGGGACCTTCTAACCCTGGCAAATCCTGAAAATGAAAACATTAAACAAATATAACATTCAGTGTTATTTTTGTCCTCTATTATTCTTGAGAAGTAAGACTAAGCCAAAGAACCAGATGTCAAGATGAAGCATGTATTTCTAATAATAAAAATAGTTTATTCATAATGGCTTATTTCAAGATAATGTTCTATTCAGGTGTGAGGAAAAAAAAGCAAACAGTAATTAATAATTACACATTCCTCTATATAAAGGCTGAAACATTTGGAAGAAAGGAATTAATCCTTAAGCATAGTTAGAGTTAACTATGGTGTTATATGAAAAGTGATTTGTTAAGTTAGGATGCCATAAGAAAAAAGAATAATAACTTATATTAAATGAATGACAACTTTACAACTGAGATTCAAATATAGGCACAGAAGGGGGAGGGGAAGGGAGGCGAGGGGAAGGTGACTAAATATAGCAGAAGGTCTCATACTTGCTGTGCTGTAAGAACCAGCCCTGCGCGGCTTCCTCCTTGTGCCTGCCTCTGCTTTTCCAAACCCTTCAGAGTCACTTAGAATCATAGAATGGTTGGGGCTGGAAGGGACCTCCAAAAGGCATCTAGTGCAGCCCCCTGCAGTGAGCAGGGACACCCTCAACTAGACCAGGCTGCTCAGAGCCTTGGCCAACCTCACCTGCAATAGCTCCAGGGATGGGGCCTCAACCACCTCCCTGGGGAGCCTGTGCCACTGAGCCACCACCCTCAAGGGAAAGAACTTCTGCCTGAGATCCAGTCTAAATCTCCTCTGCTCTCATTTAAACCCATTACCCCTCATCCTTTCACTAGAGGCCCTTGGAAACAGCCCCTCTCCAGCCTTCCTGGAGCCCCTTCAGGCACTGGCAGGTGCTCTAAGGTCTCCCCAGAGCCTTCTCTTCTCCAGGCTGAACAACCCCAGCTCCTTCAGCCTGTCCCCACAGCAGAGCTGTTTCAGCCTCTGATCATCTTTGTTGCCCTCCTCTGGCCCTGCTCCATCAGCTCCATGTCTCTCCTGTGCTGAGGGCTCCAGAACTGGATGCAATACTCCAGGTGAGTTCTCAGATAGCTGCCACTTTTTCTGCCCCACCACAAAATGGCCGCCACTTCTTCTGCCCCTCCACAGATGGCCGCCGCTTCCCCTGCCCCACCACAAAATGGCTGCTGCTTCCCCTGCCCCACCACAGGATGGCTGCCACTTCTTCTGCCCCACCACAAAATGGCTGCCACACAGTCTAATGAGTCTGAATAGGGGCTGTTTAGGCTCTATAGGGGCTGTATAGACCCCTAATCAGGGTGTATAGAGGTTTATAGACCCCTTCTGGGGCTGTATATGGGCTGTATAGACCCCTTCAGTGGCTGTATAGGGGCTGTATCGACCCTTTCTCCCTCCCTCCCAGCTCCAGGCATAGGAGCTCTGGCTGTTTTGGATACATCCTCGACTGTGAGCCATCCTTCTGAACTCAGTGCAGGGACCTTTTCATTCACAGACAGAATCATGAACTGTTTCCCGTGCTTTGGGGCTTTAAGTCTATATCTGATTAACGAATGATATAATAATAAAGCCTTCAAATAACAGCTCTGACCTAAGAACAGTGCCCTCCTCCCTTTATGAATCACCTTGGAATACAATTTAAGAAAAAAAATACTTCAAGGAAGCTCTCCAATTCCCATTATAGCAATAAAAATATGAAACCAGTTATTTATGAAATCAGCAAAGAACTAGAACAGTTCTACTTTGTATAATTAAAAAAAATCATCGAATATTGCATATTCTTACAGGGTATAGCAAAATTAAAGCACTTTAGCTTATTTTTTAAAGAATTTGAAATGTTAACATGTTATCAACCATTTATATTACCCAGACTTAGGTATTGCTTCAGTTTGAGTTTTATCCTTAGTGAAATTCTGAACTTACTGAGAATGATTTGTGCATTTCTTGACCCAATAAGGGTAAACTGAGGCCCCCCTGAGAATCATGTTTTTGAAAAGTGTCTAGATTTCCAGAAATGAATTAAAGTTCATTTATGATCTCCAACTCCAAAGATAAACTTGAGAAAATAAGTGGGCATGCCAAAGCTGCTAGCTCAGATGTCTGTAAGTGATGCTTTAAGTTCATTAGAATGAAGTCTGACATCAATCTTAAATAGAAGTATGCAGTCCAAGAGCTTTTCTATTCCTATCATTTCTCCACTTTCAAGCATTAGACCCAGAAGATACCTCAGACAGTATTTCACTATGGGATATTCCTCTTTTCACTGCAGTTTATAATATAAGAAAGATAAGATTTAGGGTTTTTTACAAAACTGATGCACAGCATGTCCATATTTCCCCAAACATTTATGGAACTATCATGTGCATTACGGTGTTGTATCCAACAAATAAATGATGGTAAGTTAATTACAGCAGTTATGCAGCTCACACATGCACAAGCCCATAAAGCAGTATGTCAATCTGACCTCTGTAAACTTTCTCTGCCTTTTCCTCCAGATAGTTTAGAACTTGCAGAGAATTCTGCCTGTCCAACTGTTAGCAATATTCTACCTTTGCAGAAAAATTCTGGGAATTTGGGAAGAAGTGGAATTTTGTTTGCTAATACTTCATTTCTAGTGACAACTTTATGCAGAGGAATGAGATGAAAACCTGTAATGTCTGTTTTATGAAGGAGGAAATACTTAACCTCACATATTTTTTACAATAAGCCTCCAAGGGAACAAGAGCTACACAAGAATGTAACTGCACAATAATGATAATTAATAGCCAACATTTTTGTCCAAGTCCTACTTTTATTCTTTTTCTTCTCACTACAATATTATTGTCAAGAAAAAGGAACCAGATAAGGAGGTTTATCTTCGAGGAAAGGGAGGAGAGCAGCTTACAATTGGTAACTAGGCAGGGAGGACTACCCTGTACAAGGAGCCACATCCTGACATTGAAACTGAGGTAAAAGTTCACACTAGCTTCAGTGGGATCTTCGGTTTAAAAAGTGATAGGACAACATGGGCCATTTTAAATACCATGGCTGTAAAATGGCAATAACTTGGCATCAGTAATGATTTAGCAATGTTATTCCTGTTCAGCATTCACTGAATGAGATCCTGGGAAAATAGCTGAAGAAACCTGCAGGAGGAATGGAAAACTTCTCTACAGTGAAATCTGTGTAATGGGAAGAATAAAACATCTCTTGTTGCCTGTATAACTCAGCACTGAATGTAACAGTTTAGCACAGAAAATAAGTATGTATTGGTAGGAAGGCAGAACAAAGTACCTACTTCAGTCTTATTCCTATTTAATTTCTCGAGATCTCCCTTTGGAGATCAAAGGTCAGATTCTTGACTCCCTCAAATCACATACAGCACAGTGGGGAGACACCTCGAAAACAGTCCACCACCTCAGACAGAAATGGTCAGAATAAAGACAATAAATACACATGGCATCACAGGATGTGCTGTGGACTGTGTGGAAAATGTTTATGTCAGAAGGCATATTGTACATGTGCCTTCTCCCCAGGTAAACAATATCCAAAGCTATTAAAATGATTCACTATGTCTAGTCAACTAGGGCATTTTGTATTGGCAGGAGGATGGGCATGGTGATGAGCAAAAGTAGGCATAGGAATAGCACAAGGCAAAGAGAGATCTAAGAGCCTATTCCTATGGCATCAGACTGGCAGGAAAACATAATGCATCCTTACAGATGACCTAACATGCACAGGATTTCCCTGAATTTGCCAAGCCACATCTGAAGTTGTAAGGTCGTACCCTTCCACCTACTTCATGGAGAAGCAAACTAAAATAACATATAGAGCATTTAAGGTTTGTATCTGTCATGGACCAGGCAAGACCCTTGGAGTTCCATGCCTGAAGGAAGCTCAGGAACATGAAGTGGAAATGTCTCAGACATTACCACACAGCTTGGGGGAAAAAAAAGTCAGTAAGCTGGAGATGGGTTCAGGTGCATTTGAAAATTAGGAGTGAGGACAGTTATGAAAAGAGACGAAACATAATGCACAGGCAGGCATAAGAGAGTTGTACAGAATCTTGAAAATTAAGAGCTGAAACTTGTGAATTCCTTTATAAGAGATAATGTAAATAAAATAGAATTGAAATTTAGATTAAGCTTTAGGCTGGGGAATATAGGAAAAATTACAGGTTTAAAAAGAATAATGTGATCTTTTAAAAGAACTTGCATGAAAACATCTGTAGGAATTAATATTTTAACAACAGTTACTATTTTTGGAAGTTGGTAGATAAAAATCTATTAAGAATTATTAAACTTAAGATGGTAAAAATAAAAAGTGTTTGTGATAGAAAAATCAGCTAACAGTTCAGCATTAAGAGCTGTTTTAAGTTTCATAAGCTATCAATTTAAAGTGCTGTGTTAGCTGGCATGTAGCTATCAGAAGCCTGTCATGTGACCCTGCAGGTACAGAAACATTTTTTTAATCCTTGATATATCATGACAAGCATCTGCAGAGATACGGTGGAGACTTGGTTCATTAAATTTAACAGTTTTTTCACAAAATTAATATATCTCCATTAAAAATGCTCAAGCAGAAAAATAGATAAGATTTTTCTTAAAGGGATGTAAATATAAGAAGAGGCTTAGAATTAAAACGGACATTTCTGTCTATAGTTCATTTCACTAGAATTGCTCTGTTTTATGTCATTATATGAAGGGAGGATAATAGTTGAGATGCTTAATAATGGGATATGTGTGTTCCCTTCCGAAATAATACAAGCTATTCAGCTGACATTTTTTTTCCATTGTGAGACAAGAAAGGAATAACCTGAAGAAGTCAGGGCAACCAAAAATTGGCACATGACATTTCAGGAAGAATCATCCAGAATACTGCTGTCCATTACAACAGCAAGAACACCAGAATACCCAGACACCTCCTCCTCAGAGTTCAGTGCACATGCCAAGCAGTGACACTGAGCCTGAAGCACTCCATCACATGAACTTGTGAAACTCCTGGGCAACCCTGCCAAAAGTGAATTTTAGCTTTACGTGACTAACTGCTGAAGCTCCGAGAGGAAAGCTGCGTAATCTCTTGCTGATGTTTGTTTAGGGAGGGGAGAGCCAAAGGAGACAGCAGAGCTTGCCTGGGCCTGAATCTGCAGCTTCCTCCTGCAGCCACCTCCACGCTGCACTTGTGCGCCAGCTTCCTTCGGCTCGAGTTTGCCAGACCCAGGAGCCAACATTCCAACTATCTGTTTAGTAAGCAAGTCTTGGGGACTTGTGTCTGTGACTGACTTAAGCCTCGGCTTCTGAGTAAACACTTGGTGCCATCTGGATGACTATTTTATAACTCCTGAAAGGGATAGGTTCACAGGAACGGACGGACGGACGCTCGTTTTCCTCAGGAACTAAAAGCAGCGTATCGAGTGTCAAGAGGAATAGTTATCAGATATTTTACAAGAGATGGCTGCACCACCTTCCCTCACCTGTCACTCCTCTGACACGGCATGCACAGGCTTAAGCTGGGGATGCCAGAGCGAGCAAGCTGTGGAGCCAGCTGTGCCCCTGCAGAAAACAGTCCCTAGCTTCTGCTAGGGACTAAATTCCACATTTTGACAAAACCACACCACCGAGCAATATAATCCCTCCTGGTTATTCTCTGAAGGGTCCTCAGCCACAGTACAATTTATGAAGGAACTTAAAATTCTAAAGCCTATAAATATCCCTGCATAAAATGGGCATAATTAGGGAGACAAGTTCAAAATATAGTTCCAGCATGCACTATAACCCCCTTGAAAAATACTAGAGACATCTAGTACTCCCAGGTCAATTTACAAACAACATACCAGAGAAATTAAAGACAGCATAAAGAAAGGATGAGAATCAATCATGACTTTGGACTACTCCCATAAAACTACCACCATAACTACTAAGAGAAAAGAAATACATGTATCTTGACCTGTGCACTGTTCCACAGGAGCACAGAAAAACTGTACATCCCTACTAAAATTGCTTAAGTGTGCACATATATGTCACAGTTTAACAATCTGAGCCACTAAAATGCATTAATCAAATGAAAATACTTAAAACTACTGAAGTTATTAATTTCATTTGGATTCTACATAAAGCCTATACATTTCACTTTCATACTCATAAGTTTTGCATCTTAAAAAAACAGTGATGCATTTTTTGTCCCATTATACAGTTGGACACGTGCTCATCTACCTAATAGGTTGTTACAGCCTCTGGAGTTTATAAATTCTGTCATACATGACTTTCCCTCACTCCTTAAAGAGTCTATAATGGCTAGATCTTTCAGTTGAACCCTTTTAAAAACACAGCTTTTTCCTCCAGGTACCAGTAACTTCATTATCTGCATTTTTTTTTTCATGTTGGAGGGCAGAGCACACTTACTGTTCTTCTAAGCAACACGGGATTTTCTCCATGTCAAGGTGGCTTGAACACTTTTGGACACACAAGGTCACAGACACTTTTTAGATTTTCACAGACACCAGTAGCACAGACAAATTAAAAAAAACCAACCACAAGACTTTGTGCTACTTAATGCAGTAGGTTGCAAGACCACCAAGCAGCTGTTTAGGAATGACTGCAGTGTGGCAGGCTCAGCCTTTCAGCACCCCCATGCTCCCCATGAGGAGAGCAGGTCCACGGTGCAGAGTGTGTGTGGGGAGAATGCTCTGGCCCTGCACGGTGCTGCTGCAGCTCCAGTTTGTACTGAGACCAGCATAGAGAGCAGACCTTTGCCAGCTTATTCCACTGGTGTATGATTTCTATTGAAATACATAGGAATGGAAGAGCTTCAGAGGGCAGCAGAGCCCTGTAATGTTATCATTTCCCACCTGTCTCAACATGCAATTGCATTGGGACAGAAGGTCGATGACCCAGGGCCAGTCATCCAGTTTGAGCAAAGCCAAGTCCCTTGCAAATATTCCATACCTCTCTGTCCAAATGCATTTTGGACTTTGCTTTAACAGTGTGTTTTCATTTTTACTCGTTTCCATCCCCTGAATTATTAAAAATAAATAAATATCATTTCACATTAAAAAAGCCCTTAAAATTGCTGTAAGTAGAGGATAAATTTATGGCATTATGCATGAGTTCCAAATGAATGGAACATTTTAAAACTCAGCTTTAACAGGGTTCATGATTGAAACACTGAGGTCATGTTTGAGCTCTAACAGCATGAATGGTCCTAACACAGTAAGTTCTCATTCAGTGACACATGAACCTTGATATTATCTGGCCTACTGCTTATTCACAGCAAGATACGACATCATCTTTTCATAATTATATATCCCAATAGTCATGGCCACAGAGAAGCCACACAAATAAAACAACTTTGACGTCAGGATTTTCCCTGAGCCACCACCATTCATGTCAGTCATTTTCTTTTAGCTCTTGCCAACAGAAATGCATGAGTATTTACAGTGTCAGAGAGAGAAAGCCTTCCTGCTGGGTCATATATCACAGCAGTGCTGTAATCTGTCTTCAAACTGCTAAACCAATTCACACTCACTATTGTCTCTTCCCTCAGTCAGTTGCTACACAAAAAGAAGTCTCAGTAGGCGAGCTAGTAACGTCCCTTTAAAGACTTGTGTCTGCTTTCCTAAAAGTTATATATTTCCTTTTTAAAAGAGTGAAGAAAGCCATCAGTGGATGTACCAGTGCAGAGACATCTGAATCTGCCTGAATTAACTGAACTGAAACATTTGCACAGCATTTTATAACCAAAGAAATGCAATTCATCAACAATTGATTTTATGAAAGTGAATCACTTGAGAGGTACAGAAGAAGTAAGTTTGGTCAACTTGAACGCAGCTTCTGATTTTCAGTATCATACTACTAACCTCTGAGTATGACTCTTAGGAAAGCTAAGTGTCTACAACTGCAACTGAAGACAATAAATGCTTTTGAAACACCTAATGTATCCAGGTGCTGCTGTTAGAATGGGTGTAGTCATTTTTCTATCATTTACACAAAAAATGCTCCAAGGTTCCTATAGCACACAGAAAATGGGCATCCTCAGTTCTTTATCCTCTGTCTTATCTTCAGATATACTTCAATAATCCCTCAAGGTCTGTAAGAATCTATCTGAAGCAAGATCTATCCTACTTCATCTCCTGCAATAACAATCCTAGCAGGGTTTACTAAAAATATTTCACTGATAACTCTTTGAACACACATTTTGACTGGGTAGTTAAGAACCAAAGGACATAATTGGCCCTGTTCACCTCTAGCAAGACATGAACTGTAGCAAACAGATACTGATCTTGGGACACAGTACTAATTTATCTCCAGGAAATCAAGTTAACGGGTATTTAGATTTCCTAATTCAAAAACAAGTGCCATAAAACATGTCAAATTAATTTTGAAAACCTAGAGTAGAATTTAGTTTTATGGTCTCTGGTCACATCCCTCAGTGTTTGTCAGTTCTGATGGAGATCCTCATTGCAATGGTTTTGGAAATGAAAAGAGTGAAAAGACAATGCATAATAATTTACACTATGAATCATACTTCTTATCAAGCTTACATAGGATTACAGGGGTAATACAAGTAGTGTATTAGTTCATAACACTGCACCTGGGGGAAGAGCTATTCATGCTGTGGAACTACAGCCTGTGAATTTGGGAGCTTTTGTCTTTGTTTTCATTTTTGTCACATCCTTTTTGCACCATTCTCAATTGTTTTTTACCCAGATGTACTGCCCTTAATGTAAGTCCTCATTTAAGTTTTTGAGCAAGTTGGATGCAGACAGAATTTACTACTCTTATGAAGCAAAATTTGCCCTGGAAAATTGGAGACATTTCTCTTAAGGCTTCATATATACTTGGTGCACGGGTCATTGCAAGGAAATTCAAACCACCTTCCACCATCTCTATTGCACTATCTAGCCAGAATATAACTAATATGCAGGTCAATTCTCTTTTCTGGTGCACAGGCATGTACCAGATTCTTACAAAGAAACTGTTAAATGTATAATCAAGAAGTTTGTCCTTGATACTCGAAAGACAGCAAATCATCATGTCTGACCTTACAAATTCTATTCTTTTACTGTTAAATTAAAGTAAAGGGAATACATGAATCAATAACAAATAACAAGGTGTACAGACTGGCAAGTAGATGAGATGAAATGACCTGGAAGCCAGGGTAACATATATATTTATATATCTATATCTATCTATCTGTGTGTGTAGATGTATGTTTCTGGATGTGTGCCTGTGAGTAAGCAGGGGTGCACCAGCAACTGGAGTAAGGCTGGGAGCCTCAGGTGGGTTGCATGTCCACATCCAGGTGCCAGTAACTAGAGAAACAAAAAGCAGGGGCATCTACCAGTTAAGCTGTCAGCTCAGCTACCAGAGGGATGCACATTGTATATATGCACCTATTTCCCAGTACCAGCCCACCATCATGATCAGCCAGAGAGGGCAGCAGGATGAGGCTGACAGTGTGTCTGTGTGTGGGGGAGTGCTGAGTGTGTCAGTCTGTGCTGTCCTGTGGGGCCAGACCTGTCTGTATGTGTTATATATGGAGTTGTGGTAGCCTTATATCCATCTGGCTGTTGGATGTATCCTTATTCTTAACTGTCTGAAAATAGGGTCCTGTGTGTCAAATTTGACCATATGCATGATATATATAGAATACTGCGTCATACATAGGGCATTGCACTCATAACTAATTAATACAATAACCTGATAACAGAATATTGACATTATCTTTAAAAGCATTATTTTTGTATTCTTTTACTGAAAAATGTTTTTCACTAAAAATAACAAGATAATTCTTTCACTTTAAACAGACTATACTATCTACACACAGAACAAAAATGTTTCCCCAGTATATATGTTTAGCATTTGGTGGGAAAAAGATGTTTTAAATATGCTTATTTTCTTTATAACTTCCCTTATCCCCACTTCACAATTCATATAGAAAATGCAGAGCTGTTCTGAAGAGGCTGAAGGTTCTTAAGTTTAGCAATAAAAGTATCTACATTGCACATAAGCTAAAACCAGCAACATTTCTTAGTCATTTTCTTTTGTCTGTTTTTGTTTTATGTGTACTTACACTCAGTGCAGCTGGTCCTGGAGGTCCTGCATCTCCCTATTTAAAACAGTAGAGTAAGTAAATCAGCAATCTTTTCAGTCATACATATTTAACCTCTAGGCATTTCAGAGGATATGCACCACTGCAGAAATAAATTCAGTATAATCAACAAACATGCTCTGATTATGAAAATATATGAGTGAAGCAATATTATTTTTCAATAATGGCATAAAGGCACACAGTTCACCACAGGTTAAATGGAAAAAAAAAATTAAAATGGCAGGTCGCTGCATAAATTAATCACAGCTTAAAAAAAAAAGCAATCCTTCCAAGCACATTTGCATATGTTAAATTACAAGCTGCCACTTAACATGCACAAGGTGGCCACTGAAGTCAGTGTGGCAGCTCACATATGTAGAGACATCTGACTGTGTAAAATGTTCACAGAATTAGTTCACTGAGGTACAAATCATGCTGTGAGACCTTCAGGTTCACTTCGTGGAAACAAATCAGAGCACCCAGAGAGCAATTCAGAGCATCAAATATAGGTTCCTGCTCTGAATTCCTTTATAAAGAGCACTTGTCTTTTATATTTACAGTTAGATTGTATTCATATTTTTCAACCCTTAAGCTACACAAATGGCAGCAGTGGGTGTTTGTCACACTTAGTTTAAGCAACATGTTCAATATTGAAGAAATAACATGCATGCTCACATATGCATACAAATTTACAGATAAAAAAGTACCTTTTCTCCTTTAGGTCCAGCCACACCAGGACTACCAGGGTCACCTTTTAGTCCCTGGACAAAGAAGAAAAATGCACATTTGTTGTCATCTGTGGAAACTGTTGGACAAAATTCTGTAGTGCTGTGAATTACTATACCAACTAAGCCTTAAAACATTATTACTAGTATTTGCTAACTCTAATTTGCATTATTTTGTGAACAGATGAACATCTACTGAAGACTGCACGTGCCTTGAACATGTAATTAAAAACATAAAGTCTAACTATCTGCTTGCTTGTGCCCCATTCTAGCTAGGAGCATGTAGAAATGCAAAGTTCCTTTGCAGTCCCAGTAGGTCTGTGTCTTGTGTGGCTTACAAAATGGAATACTAGATAAAATACTAGTATGTTCACTTAACCTCTACTAAAATTTGAAAGAAGTGGACAGAGAGCTGTGGATTCTATGGTTCAAGTAGCAATGCTGAGCTGGTAAACAACAGCAAGGTACAGATCTGCACTTTCTCCAGCACTCAGATACCTGCCAATGTTTGAAAAGGCAATCAGAGAAATAATCAAGTCAGTCCTTCCTTCCTTCCTCTCCTTCATTCTGTCTTCAGTTAGAGAAGCAGGTAACACTGCCTAGTTTTACACTGTAATTTCACAGTTGCAGCATCATACAACAGTTTGGCTGGGAAGGGACCTTTAAAAGGTCATCTAGTCCAATTTGCCTGCAATGAGCAGAGACATCCATCTTCAACTAGGCTGCTTAGAGCCCTGTCCAAGTTGATCTTGAGTGTTTCCAGGGATGGGGTCTCCATAACTTCTCTGTTCCAGTGTTTCGCCATCCAGTTGTAAAAGATTTCCTCCATCTAGTCTGAACCTACCCTCTACAATGTCTATGATACAGCCCCAAAGAGATAAATTTATAGCACCCAGCATATAATCTTTGTTGTCTTCCCTTTGCTGCAAAACACATGGAAAAGAGACAGGTTTTGAAATACACCCAGCAAATTCAAGCCATTATGCAGTGAGGAATGAACTTAATTGCAATGCTGGACCAACCTGGCAGGATCTCCTTTTTGTTTAAGCAAAGTTATTTGTCTTGTGCCTTCCCTCTGATCACTGCTTCAGAGGCATGCAACAGGAGAGTTGTACATATTAAGTCAGAGACAGCTCTATGGGTTCAAAGGTTTTACTTAGAAATGAAATGGCCATAATGCAGGCAAAACAGGATCAAAAAATAATGAGATATTCCACAAGTAGGCCACCATCATTATTATCATGGGGGTTAAATCGGTCGAGGAGAGAGAAAAAATCATCTGAATATGAATTAGGGTTTACTAACTTAAGTTCTTCCCAACCCCCTTTTGCTCTTGCAAACTCTCCTCCTCAGTTTGCAATAATTGGAAAGATACAGACAACTGGCATGAAAATGATAAGTAACATCTGTGCCTTGGTGGGTACAGAAACAGTAAATCAGTGAGTGTTCTAAATACTGCATATTTGTGCAACTTCACTTCCTGCTAAAATTACATTAATTCACCATCTGGAAGGAACATAATTTAGAACTATATGAGCATTTAAGTACCCACTTTGGATTAAATTTGTGGTTGTTGTAAATACCCCTGATTTAGCTTTGATTTGTCCTTTATTAAGCTTGCCAAATATGTAATAGTTAAATCAGAAGTAGTTTTGCTGTTTGAACTTAAAAATGTAGGCAGATGGATTCAAAAACCAAGCCAAAAATTTGCTTTCTTTTTACAATCTGCATATTTATGACATAATTTTAATATTGTTTCCATTTACTACATTTTACTTTCACCTCCTTCTGAAAGATGGCACAAACAACTCCATATTCTAAAAAGCTATTTTATGGATTTTTCAGGTGTGCAAACTTTATGGATTTGGTTCAAAATCAGTATTAGCAAATCAGCAATGGAAAAATACGTTTGAATTTAAGAATTATCTCTTAGGCTGGATATTTACAGAAGAGAAAAGATAAAAGTAAATTAAAAAAAATCTGCAACTCACATTTGTCCATATATCTGTGTATGTATCTACTGAACAGGAAAGACAAGTAAATATGAAAGATACTGAAACTAAGCCATGCCATGGCAAACTGTACCTTGGTGAGGAATGCATTTTGACAGCTACTGCAGAGATGATGACCACAGAAGTCAACCTTACATTAAAAGGACAAGGGGAAATGACATATTTTACAAGCCTTATGGTGTCTGAAGAAAGATTTTTGAGTGCTCAGAAAGGTTTTTGTTTTAAAAAATAGATATTTTTAAATACTTGAATTAGTTTTCCTGTGCTGTTTAAATCCCCAAGGAGGGGAAAAAAAAAGTCTCATCAAAAAAGAGATTGCTTAAAATGTTATCTCATGAGAAGTATTTCTTCTTCCTCTACACATTATATAGCTCCTAAAAATATTATCATCTTAATAAGTTCCAGACATGGAATGCTTGCAAAAACACATCTGGTACAGCACAATGCCTATTCTTCCCTAGAGCCACCCTTCTAAAGCTGCTGAGAGGTTTAGCTGCTGCTGCTGTCTCTGAAATGACATAAGATGCAGGAACCCCTGTGCTAGGGCACCCTTCTAGGACACTATGGCATCCTGTCTCTGGCAGAGACCAGGACAGGATGTTTTGGTGAAATGGATGTAGTTATTGGAACAGATATCATTTGGATGATTTTAGATTAAGCTTTAAATTAGAAAAGCTTATTTTCTGAAATATTTTAGGATAACAAGGTCAGTTTTGAAAACATCAAACTAATTTCTATTAATCTAAGGACTCTATTACAAGATTTGCCAGAAATTCAAGAACTGAGTATAAAAATCCAGCAGCTTTCATAACAGAGGGTAAATGAATTATTGAATTCTATCCCAATCTAATTCTATTTTTTTTGAGAAATATGATAATACACATTTGTGAGTTCATAAACAGCCTCCAGCTGGTACTTCTTCTCCTTTGTAAGGACTACAGCTTGGTCTTTTTACAGGTCAGAATAAATTTATGTTATGGTTCCTCTATGGATGCCAAAATGTAAAGTGTTAGGATAAGCATTTACACGGCCAGCTCCAGGCTAACAAGATAACAATGTGAGAAATGGTACAAATGAGAAATGTACTTATACATAATAAAACAGGTATTACTGTAAAACAATTGCTGACCAACCGAGAAATTACTGGAATAAGCAGATCATAAATATTGTGATAAGGGTGTAAGGTTGTGAAGGCAGGAAAATTGGGACCAATGGGAGAGAGGTTACACTAGAGCAGGCTTTTTGTTTGGAAAGGGATGACAATGATGTTTGTTCTGGTAGAAGGGATTTAAAGCAGCAGTTACAATATTGGTTCACACTTTTTTGGACAAATATTTAAATAGACTTTTCTTTGACACTTCAATGAACCCTTAGCCAGCCTAGAAAACCAACTGCATTAGGAGATGAAAACATTGAAAACACAGTAAGTGAGGTTTAAAGCTCTAAAAATGACCATGTTTTCACAATTTAGTAAAAGGGTGTGATTTTGTTGATGGTATCCCAACACTACTGACATAAAAGGTAACTTTTTCTGTCTGCATTTTTCTTTTAAACCAGGGATAACCTCATACACCATTTGTTGTTCTCTGGAGTTCCATGATAAAATAAGAATAACTTTACGTAGTGATGTGATACATTCCTTACCAAAACTGAGAACAATTTATTCATTCAAAAGAAGAACCAGATATAACCAAAACCAGAAAACAAAACACATTTTCACTTCCTATGTTTTCAGTCATTTGGATAAGATAGTCAAAGGTTTTGTGAGAAAAGAGAACCAAACGACATTCTCTCCTAAACTGATTATTTTGTGTCAATGTGATGATGTGCAAATGAATCCTGCTGCCATCAGCAGCTGTGTGGGATTTCTGTGTGGCAGGGTCTGGTGGAGGGGCTACAGGGGGGGCTTCTGTAAGAGGCTTTTAGAAGGTCCCCCATCTCCAAAGTTCCATCTACCTCTAGCCAAGGCCAATTCAACCAGCACCATAATGGCTGAATGAGTCCTCCCTGTTCTTTGGCTTGACCCTTGAACCTTTTGTTATATTTTCTTCTCCCCATCCCACCAGAGGGGTGAAGGAGTGAGTGGCTGCACAGCATTTTGCTGCTGGATGGGTGAGCCCAAACCATGGAAAAGTGGCAAAAACTGGCAGAAAAGACAGAAGATGAAGAAAGCAGAGCATTCACAGCTTGCTGCTGTGCTGGGAAATCACACACTGTGTGGCTGTAGTGTCTCAGGAGCTACCTTATAAAGAAATCCTAGTCACTAGGAGTATCGGCACCATCAAACGACAGCAACCATTTAAACCAAGTACACACCTTCTGTGAGTATTTTCATATAATCTACTGGGATTATATTAAAGGGAAATGTGTGTTGCTCCTCAAACAGGATGGAGAAGGCATCCTGTAATTTGAAAGAGTCTGCTTCTGTAAATTAGATTTTCTTGCAGACTGGTCTGTTGCTGTTAACCTTGACACTGTGGTGTTCAGCTGTGTTTAAAAGCCACACAAGGGATTTGTAAGGGTTTAATGAGCAGACACCTCTCTGACTGAGACTGATAAAATATCTGCAGCTCAAACAAGGGGGTTTGAATGTCAAGCTGGGGAAGTCTGAGGAAGACCTTCAGCAGCAGACTGACAATAAACTGATGTGGGAGCAAAGACAGAGGCCTCAGGAAAGATAGGGTAAGCAGAGGAAGCTTACTGGGAAACTCTTAGAGCTGCCAGAGCTTCTAAGGCTTACACTACCTGGCAGTAGACAACTGGACTGAAGGGTTTCCATATGGACAAGAGACCAGAGGGAGCAAGGGCAGTGAGAGCCAGGGTCCTGTTTAACAGCTCATTGAAGTTACTACTGAGATGAAGAAACAGATGAGCCACTACACAAATATCACCAGTAGTCTTAGAAAATAGGCCTCACTGTCTTTTCTCAGCTGTCACCAGTCACTTACTTACCCACAGCTGGGAAGTATCTAAGAAGTGCATTAACCTCTCACCCTCAGACAAAATATTTACCACCATAACAGACATGAATTTGATAAGACTGAAAAAGAGTACCAAAATAAATGAATTGTTAATTTTGCATAAAATTTTCAATAAGAAAACTCTAGATTTCAAGGAATGTTGGGAAAATTGTTGTGTTCCTTCCAAGTAAAACATGCCTTTTGTGCCCTTCATGAATTCTGATTTAATACACTCTAGCAGGTTTGAGGCCTGAGAGAACTGTATCATACACTGAAAATGTTCTTAGAGAGGGTGAAGACAGTGCTTACACATCATCACAGAAAAAGATGAAACAGGTAACATGTACTGGCAGATGATGATAGGTGCTCTTCCCAATGAAAAAAATCACAAAGAACAGGTGGACCCCAACCAGAGGTGCAGCTCAGACCCCAGTCAGAGGGCTCCAGCAGTTCCTGCAGCAGCCAAGTGTCACTGGAAGTGCACCTGTATGAGCCGTTTGTGCTTCACTACATGCATGTGGCAATGGAAAATGCTGTAAAATAGGAATACTCTTTTGAAAAAAACAGGTTTTTATCTCTAAAAGATATCTGTTTGGAAAAAAAGTCATTATTTACAATTTCCTGGCCTGCGTTAGAGCAACCTGGTCAATCTCAACAGCAAGTTAAAACCTCCTAGAACAACACATATTATCTAAAGTACTGGAATTACAGTAAACAATCCAACACACCAACCAACAATGTGAAAGCAAACTATTACAGATGAAATAAACAATCTCTACCAAGAAATAAAACCTGGATTTACACTAATGAGTAAGACAACAGAACTACACTGTCTCCACATTGCAGCACAATATAAATTAAAACAACAGCTTCAACATCAGCTGTACAACATTGAGCTGAATATGGCTGTATAATTTTTTGTGATTTAGCAAAGTATTTTACAGTTCCAAACAGAATACTATTTTTCAGTTTATGTCTCATGTACTTCTACATATTGCCATTATTCTTTTCTCATTAGTGTAATTCAATAATTTACAATTGCTACACTACTAGAATTCTCTGGATCCTGAGCAGATCCTGAGCCTACTATCTCCTCATACTTTTGTTCCTAACAGAAACCTCAAACTCTAGATATAATTAAATATCAATATCAACATCATACTTTCAAGCAACAGGATTATTTCCTTCCTATCCAAGTATTTCCTTACAATGATAATACTCAGAAACAGGCCAGGAAGGTCTCAAGGTAAATGACTGTTGCTACCATATAAAGACAGTGAATCTCTTAAAAAATGTTCATACTTCTGTTCACCTTCTCCCACAAACATAAAAATAAGAAGTTCTGATATTTTTTCCCATCTTTCTACTGAAAAGCTAAGATTTTTTTCATTTTTCACCTAACTTCAGAGGTCCATTCTTTGACATCAGATATGTAAAGAAAACCAACATTTTACATAGGTAGGAAAGTTTTTAAAGTCACTTAGGGTTTCACCTTCCCCATCAGGAGAAAAAAGTAATAAGTGGGTCACTTGGTTTAATACTGTAGAGATTATATACAAGATTTTATTTTCAGATTTTTCTAACTTTTTTTTTTTAATTATTTACAAGAAAGACTATATGCATGACACATGCTGATAGATCTAAAACTTTCTGTTTTCACTTTGTTGAAGGATTTAATTTATGTCCACAAAACATTAATTGGTAATATCCCTTGGTATTCTCTTNCACATTATACAGGCAAGTACCTGTTTACAGCTGTAATGTGAACACACACCATGGGAAGACTGCATTAGTAATATTAAAAAAAGTTATTTATAACAGCTCTTTAAGAAGATAAAAACAATGGCACCCACATTACTAGCATTTATAGTAAGTATTGATGTTATCAGATGGATTTTGAGTAATGTCTGAGACTGTGACATGGCATTGTACATCTTGGCTCACATTCCTGGAGTGTTCAACTGGAGATGTGCACAGCAGTTAAATATATTCATAGTTCCTGCATCCAAACCTGGTTTTCAATAACTTTAACTGACCTAGTTAGCACAACCAGTGCAGCCTATGGAATTAAACTTTTTAGGTAACCCTTGATCATTACAGAAAGCCTCGTTTCCAAATCAGGTCTGGCTTTCCCTCTGTCATGCTGCTTCATTCTAACAAGAACTTCTTGTACAGCTAAGAAAACAGAAGTGGTAACAGCAAGTAAAACTGTTCTGTGACACACATTTTCCTGATTTTGATTATAAAGAATTCAAATATGTTTCTGCCATTTGTTCAAGTTAAAATGTTCAGTCATAGTTTTCAAGTTTTTCACTAGTGGCCACAGGAGCTCTCACTCCCCCAGGCAGAGACAGCAGCTGCCAGCAGCAGATACCATTAGCTTTAAGTGTTTTCAGGCTTTCTTTATATGGCACTGCAGATTACACCCATGTAAGCAGATGAACTTGATTATTTAGAAATAGCAAATGTCACATTTCTGTATGCAGAATGAGTTTGAGAGACACTGATAGCAACCAAGAGTCAATGATACACAGTCCTTTACATTTAAACTTAATGACTAGCATATCCATGTATAAGAGAATCCAAAGCATTTTTTATATAGGTGTTGTTAAAAAGGAACAATCTGTGGATTCAAATGATGTTATTGCCTTGTGCAATTTTACTTCCTAGATGTTTTAATGACAGTTCCCATGATGATAATCTTCCAGTTCTTGACACATTACAACAGTTTGGTAAATATTTCAAAATATAAAGGCTGGAAGTTTCCCACTTTCACAGTTCCACTATGTCAAATATGTTCTAGAGTTCACCAGATACTTGGTATACCTTACTCTTCCTAAAAGGTTTGTGGAACAAGATCCCATGTAGCAAAGGAGATCGTGTAAGACCAACACAGAAATGTCCCCAGAGCTATGGAAAGAAACACAAATGTGTTTTTTCCATGCTGTCAGCATATGTGTATGCATGACAGATGTATATGGTTCACCTTTACAGATAGGCAGGCTACAAGAGAATACCTCTTTGAATACCTAAATGTAGTTGCAGCTCAGTACACAGTATACTGATACCCACTATTAGCAAAAAATAGCCTGATTTATCTAGCATCAAATTATAATAACCTCAAACTGGAAAAATATTTTTATATTTATAGTGTATGTAGAGAGACAGATGACATAAAAAGTGACATAATTATGTAGTGTGGTTTATTGCATTTTCAGTAGACCCAGCTAGACTTTTGTCACATTTCTGTGTCAGATGCTGACCCTTTTACTCTTTTGGTAATGTTGCTTAGTAAAGCTTCTCTGGATGTTTTTCCCAAATGCTCTATCTAGATTCCAGTCCTAATGCCTGTCATTCCCCACAGAATTGGAGAGCCAGGTTCAGATCCCTCTGTGAGATGCCCTCTGCCTTCAACTGAGATGCTTTGCAATTGGAGAGTCAACAGTATCCTGCTCTAAAACCTAAACCCAGGTTGACCCCCAGTTAGGTCAAGTAAGAGACAGGAGGAGAAGAGGGGGATAAAGAGAACAGCTGGCTTGATTTTATTTATTTTTAAATGTGGCTGTTCAAATCATGATGGGAGGCCATTTTAGTATTGCACTGAAAAAAAAAAAAAATCTGTTTTTCTGCCCTCTCATCTTGGTTTATTATATATATAATTAAATTTAAAAATTTCAGCAGAAATATCATGGAAAATACCACACCATTTTCACAGCTCTCCTGTCCAANTCTGTTCTACATGAAGTGCTACATATACATTGTTGGTTGCATTCCAAGATAAATTATTTCCACACAAATACATCTGAAAAACATCTAGTGCTCAGAGAGCTATAGTTCTCTGCACTTCATAGTGCCACTGAACATCCATAGAGACTCAACAAAGAAAAATATTCTTGGTTCTCACAGTGCTCCAAGAACATGGTGATAAACCAGAAATTTACATTGGGGAACAGTTTGCTATTTGAAAATCTTCACATTGACATTAAATTAATTGATTTCATTCTGACTGTTTTTTGATAAGCAATTCTTGTTTTAAGTATCTGATAACAGAACTGCCCTCAATATTATAATCTGTCTTTGACTCAAACTGGTATATGGTTCACTGATTGCATTTGAAAAATGGAAATAACTCTTCTTGTAAAAATTTTCTCACAATTATGAATATGAACAACATCATGACTCAAAAGAAAAACATGGTACAAAGGTTCCTTCAGAATAACTACACAGGCTGGTTCTTGTGTTTTCTTATGAAACAAAAGTATAAAACAATATTCTTTGCAGGATACATGAAAGGATTTAGTTCTATATTATCTCTAACCAACATGTTATTCTAGTTAACACATATTCCATCAAAGTGAACAAAATACACCAGCTTAAGAAGCATAACGTAAGGGAGAATGTCTTCCAGAACCAACAAGTCTAAACAGCTCTATTATTGCAGTTACTAGAATGAGCTTTGCCAAATCTTAAAAGTCACATATTGCTGATAAAAGCACAAGGTTTGACTTTGCTAGAGCCCAAGCTCTTTATATCACCCAAAGAAAGTGAACAGCCCTGCCCTGGTGTTCCATTATCTCCAGGGGACTACAGTTGTCTGAGCAGAACCTATTCATTATGTCAGCATCATCTTCATAATTCTGTTAGGTAAATGCTATTGAACTGAGATCATTCAGCTAATTCTATTTGTGACACAGCCCTGATTCAGAGCTATTCCTCCAGTGGAGATGACAGAATGCATTTCATCTAATAATCAGTTTTGCAAAATGAGTTTGTATGAGCTTTATCAAACAANTAAATGTAGTTGCAGCTCAGTACACAGTATACTGATACCCACTATTAGCAAAAAATAGCCTGATTTATCTAGCATCAAATTATAATAACCTCAAACTGGAAAAATATTTTTATATTTATAGTGTATGTAGAGAGACAGATGACATAAAAAGTGACATAATTATGTAGTGTGGTTTATTGCATTTTCAGTAGACCCAGCTAGACTTTTGTCACATTTCTGTGTCAGATGCTGACCCTTTTACTCTTTTGGTAATGTTGCTTAGTAAAGCTTCTCTGGATGTTTTTCCCAAATGCTCTATCTAGATTCCAGTCCTAATGCCTGTCATTCCCCACAGAATTGGAGAGCCAGGTTCAGATCCCTCTGTGAGATGCCCTCTGCCTTCAACTGAGATGCTTTGCAATTGGAGAGTCAACAGTATCCTGCTCTAAAACCTAAACCCAGGTTGACCCCCAGTTAGGTCAAGTAAGAGACAGGAGGAGAAGAGGGGGATAAAGAGAACAGCTGGCTTGATTTTATTTATTTTTAAATGTGGCTGTTCAAATCATGATGGGAGGCCATTTTAGTATTGCACTGAAAAAAAAAAAAAATCTGTTTTTCTGCCCTCTCATCTTGGTTTATTATATATATAATTAAATTTAAAAATTTCAGCAGAAATATCATGGAAAATACCACACCATTTTCACAGCTCTCCTGTCCAACCTGAAGCCTTAATAAGTCATGTATTACCTGAAAGAATCTCTTTTTCTTGCCCCACTATCATGTGGATCTTAAATCTCCAAGCACATACATTTTCTAAATCCATCACTCTTCTTAAATTCTGAATTTCATTGCTTATCCATCCTCCTGAACATCTGTAACTTTATGTTGATATTATGTTTGATAATGTTTCATTGTCATTCAGTTTACCTCTCTTCCATGAATGCCTTCAGGTCCTGGTTCTCCTTTATCCCCCTTTTCACCCTAAAAGAATGAATATTAATTTTATTATATATAGAAGACAAATACTAACAC